>JACJUY010000688.1:59120-75262 GCA_014220935.1 Platorchestia sp. MABIK
GAGTAGCAACTCAACTATACTGAATTTTGGCAAGGTTTCATCAATACACGGTGCAGAATTCCCCGTTTGCGATTGATAATTTAACAAATTACGATAAGGTTCGTATAAACGTAGCTTAATTGTCTTTGGTATTAATCCTCATTCACCTAGACCCATCCTAGTCGAATGGTTCTTGTTTTTTCAAGACTATCATGTTTTTCTTTGAACATCAAGTTTCCGGGCGGATTTGTAAATCAGCCCGGGATTAGCTGTTGATTTACGGACAGCATAAAGCTTGGAAGGAATCACGAGCACGCAATACAATAGCTTTCTTTATGACCTTTTTGAAGCTTTAGTGAAGAGACCATACTCTCGTCAAAATTATCTCTTTTGACCAATATCAAAAAATTATCATGAAAATTTTACAACACATCATGTCGTTTATTGTCCCTTCAAGAACAGAAACTTTTTAAAGCCCCTATTCCGATCAATTGAGTGAGAAAAAGTATTCGAAAAACAGTGACGTAAAGTTGAATGGACTTATGGTGAAAAAAATACAACGTTTAATTAACTTTAGAAACAATGCTCGATAAAGATTGCGAACTGAAGCTCCGATGAAGCCATGCGCGTGTTGCTGTGGGAATCTCTGAGGATTACTGGTAAAATTGATAGTCGTCACCATTGTGCGCCTGGTATCAAAATTCGAACTGCGAAAGCGTCTGTAACACACGCCAAGAATAGAGTTAGGCTCCTTGTAGCATGGGATGCAGGGTAGATAACCCATAACAAGGTTGCAAAGACCGCGGGGCTTCAAAACTTTGTAACTGGAGACATGATGCTGCTCTGTAGTATAAATATTTTCGCCATCAACATCGCGCACGTGGTTTCAAAATTAGAACAGCGAAAACAAGTCTGCAACATACTTTGAGAACCCTCTATTGCAATTCACCACCCTCTGACATTAAATCATGTTCCCTTCACAAGAACATAATTGTATTACAGATTAGCGTTGTGTTCCCAGTTACAAAGTTTTGTTGCCCGGTGGCCTTTGCAACATTATTTCGAGTCCCCTACTCGGTATCTTATTCAACAGGGAGCCTAACTCTATTTCCTCTGCAGTATATTTTTACTTTCTCAACCGCATAGCATTGTGCTCTCGACCACTCTGCCACACTCTTTTCAGCCCCTCCAAGTTTTTCATTCCAAGTAAAAAGTTGCGTGACCGTTTCTCGAGCGTTTCTTTTGCGCTCGAGTGTCTGTTAATTACATCTTTTGTGTTCCCCAAACGATTCAACCATGAGGGATAGTTAAAACACGGCCTAACAGATAAAGAACTTATCAGTACAACGCTGTCTCACGCGGAGAAGTAGGGTTTATGGTAAAATTAAATTTTTGACGTCGCATTAGTCTTAATACGAGCAGAAAATTCTAAAACGAATTCATTGGGACCTATTCTTAATTTTTTTAGCAATGTTTGCACATCTTGTACTGTCAATCGAAGTGAAAATTTATATCATTACTTGTACTTTTTATTAGGGAATCCACGGTGATAAAATTAGGCGTCAAAGGTTTTACTCATTTTTCGACCACTCGCTGAACTAGAGAAAAAATTCACGAAATGAATTAATTCGCCAACGTTTTACGTCAGCTAGCCGCTCCATTGGAATAAATTAAATAAAAAACAGCATTGCTTATTGGAATTACTCGGTCCGTCGCTGTTTAGAGCTTCGCACCAACGAAAACAACATTTGAAAAAATACCCGAGAAAATACCGAAAACATTTTCTGCACAAACGATAAAGGAAAAAAATACACATACACCACCAGCTTCGTAAACAATATTTTGGAGAACGATCGATTGGGTCTTATATCAAATCAATCATCAGATCGCCAATACTGTAGCAATTTAACTACTACCGTTAAAAACATTTATTCTAACAGAGAAAATACTTAAATCGATATCGAGTACAAGTTCTATACCTTCCCTTCTTTATTTTTAGCTCGTTCGTACATTTCTCTCAGCTCATTTTTTTTCACCAGAATACTGTAGACTAATTGCGATTGAGCACTTTGTGATTGAGCTAGCACTGAATAACATCAATATTATTCAAAGTGGCTTTTCTTTACATTGACCGAACTGATGTAAATGTTTCGTAACACGAATAGAACGTGAGGTCCCTATTTTAGAAAACAAGAGAAGAAAAAATACTTTGAATTCTAAGGTACCGCAGAGCAGTAGAGGACGCTGAAGGAGCACGCTTTTTAGTTTTCTCTGTCCAAATAACAAACATCAATGTATATGCAGTCTAACATATTTATAAAGATAATTATCCATGGAAACTTAGTTCATTCTTTTTACACGAAGAAACTAAACCTAGTTTCTCGTCTCTTTAAGAGCCCGAATGAAGGACATGAAAACAAGACTAGAATATTATGCTTTACAATTTTTCAAACCACTGTTGAGTTTGAAAAGAATTTCCAGAATGTATGACGGAAACTTCCTATTGCATTTCAATTTATCAGAAAATAGAACAAGAAATGAAATGAAGGGCAAAGAATAATTCCGCAAAATTCAGTTAGCTTCGCAGTATTAGCATCAAACCTCATCGAAGTTCGATAGCTCCATTTCATTTGGATAAAACACGCAAACTTTTGGTTAAAATCTTCATCATGTCTGTGAGCGACGACTTCAACTTTAATTATAAGGAGATTCAAGAACACAGAGAGATAAGGCAATTGAACAAGATCACCACGTTTCAAAAACGTAACTGCGGCTTAGATTTTGATGCCATCAAATTTTCATCTGTTCATCGCGGTTTTATAAATGAATGTGAAACCCACTGGAGTTCGTCAGAACCCTCCTTCACTGCTCGAACCCAATTTTTTCTCTTACACTCACCTTTCAATGCTCCCTTTTTTTAGCTGGACATTTTCAAAATTTGTCTTTGGGCTTCAAAATGTACTGTGATGGCTCGACATTCGTCGTTAATTTCAAGAACGTGACAATTGGGCCAATTTAGAAACTTTCAAGACTTGCGTCAGCACCGAAAATTGGCAAAGTTTAAAAACCTGGATTGACACTTGAATAAAAATAGACGATTGTGCCACAAGCCCGGAATTTTTTACATAAATTAAAATATATTACTTGGATACGATTAATGAAACACATATCATGAGTTTATGACTTTTTCACAAAAAATCCAGTAAATTCATTCCTATATGGTTCCTGATAGTTCAGGCTTCATTTATGTGCTTGGAAATCTTGGGCAGAGGCCTATTTGCGAAAACAACACAACTTGACTACGTGACTAAAGTATTATTTTGCAGAAAGAGACACAACAAACCTAAATTGAAAAACAACTAAGATACATAACTGAACTCAACTGAAGCGAGTTTTATACTTATATCCTCTTTACTGTTAAACAGCAGCATAAAATCAGTCCCCACGCGTCACACTTTGTCCCACATTTTATCGCTTGTTTATCATGAAAGTAAAATAAAACAATGTGCGATTTTTACCTCCTAAAAATAAGTTTCTACTAGTTGCGACACAACTCATAGTCACGCGAGTATACTAATGATGCTCAGCAGTATGCGTGGTTACGCGAGTATACTACTCAGTATGCTCAGCAGTATGCCTGGTTACGCGAGTATACTACTCAGTATGCTCAGCAGTATGCGTGGTTACGCGAGTATACTACTCAGTATGCTCAACAGTATGCATGGTTACGCGAGTATACTACTCAGTATGCTCAGCAGTATGCATGGTTACGCGAGTATGCTACTCAGTATGCTCAACGGCATACATGGTGACGCGAGTATACTACTCAATATGCTCAACAGCACATATGGTCTTTGAAAGTATACACGGTCAAAAGTATTCATGTCTTTCAGTTGAACGCTATTCATCATTGATTGTGTGAGGTGGTCTTTGCAAATTACCTTCTTTTCAACGATACAGGATCAATGTTGAATGCTATTTCAAGAATGTACGGGTATGTATCACGGTATCGCCGTCTATGATTTTCATATATCTGTATTTTTAAATAATCATCTTCTTGATTTCATGATGTATAGGTTGAGTATATCTGTTCTCTCAGTTATTTTGACCTTTTGATTGTCATTTCATAGTTCCATAAATCAATCATAACACAGCATATATTACTACATCATCAGTGAAGACTCATTATTTTAGCGACTTACCTCAAACTCAACTTCATTGGTATTAAAGATCCTCAATTGCTCAGATAAAGATCATTCTATTACATGATTGATCATATGTTCAAGGATTTAAGGTCATATGGTATTAAAGGCGTAGCCTGATAGATTTCACCTCAACCTTCAAAGACACCTGTAGCCATTTGCAAATTTATGAAAAAATTTTTCAATTAGCAAACGCATCATAAATATGCCTACCGGATGAATGGTAACCATATACAATTTTACTGATAGGAATGAACTGTGAAATAGAACAATGATGGAGAGGCGTGCTTAATCCTACGCGTTAATAAGGGGCATGGATACGATAGACAACGTGAAAGCAGGTGAATAATGGCGCTTAGCTAGGTCGTAGGATTTCGGATGGTGATCTTGGATATGGACCATCCAGAGTCGTTAATGAATCACTTCTAAATAGACAAAATGGAATGAAGGACCTTGGAGATGGCTTATAGTGACTGCTTGTAGATTTTGAAGATAATACTCCATATTTTGGGGATACCAAGAGGCTATAGTCACAAGCTCTTTACATGATCGTTCCAAACGAAATTTTTAACCGGGTGCCGTTGTCTACAATTATGCAGTTGGAAGTATTGAAATATGTACATTTTTTGATCTGAGTCACTTAGAACAACGTTCATAATTTTCCAAACGCGTCACTTTAATGCACATTATCCAGCACAGTATACCAGCAGTATCCTACGCTGTATTTAACACAGTATACCATAAAATATACGTAAGAGAGTATTATGGCTGCCCTGGATGTCAGCAGTATACTACGTAGTTTATACACACTGAATAGCATAAATGACATTTTGTACATTGCAGAATGCACCGCATGAGGTCCTGTACAGCGCCATAACACAGCTGCAAGATCTGCTTATCACCGTGGAATGCAGGAGGTGGTCGGCCCTCTACGCTGACTAGGCCGTTATGAGACCGATTGAACTAAACATATACTTCAACATATCCTTCCTTTAGCGACTTATCTCAAAATCAACTTCAATAGTATTAAAGATCATCAATTATTCAGATGAAGATCATTCTATAATATGATTGATCAAATGTTCAGGAATTCAAGGTTCCATGGTATTAAGGTCGCCGTCTTAATTATGTTACCCGGTCTTTGCTAGAAAAACTTCGAGAACCAATTTTTATCGACTGAAGAACGCTCTGAAAAATTGTGCTCTCCGAGTGAAATTTTCCATTAATGATCCAGTTATTGTGTGATGTTGGTTGTGTGAACTGGGGATTTATCATGCAACATATGAAAAGGCTTTGAACACAATTTGATTTATTTTTGCAGTACTTAGCATAGTTCAGTGTAATCGAGATAAATATTATTTGAAAATAACGTCATTTCCCCAGATACAGTAACTATTGTGAACACAATTTAATGCAATTTATGCATTTTTCATTTTAGAACTAATTGTCTCTTACATCGTACATTCATATGTGAACGTTTATAAGCAAGCCTCAAAGCTTATTTGTATATTTTAATGATGGTTGGTATTCGTGATACAATGCAACAGTAGCTACAAAGGTCACGGAAGAGGAAACAAGGTAGGGTCATTTCTATGGGGGAAATTACACTTCTTCTTGTTCGGCTAGCCAATAGAAAGGCTTTATTTCAAACAAACTTTGTGACGTCACCAAACCGCAGTGTCGTTAGGCCAATAGTGGAGCCAGATTTGGGAGTAGCAGTGCTACCAGAAGCAATATGAGCGCTGCTATTGGTTCGTGGCCGTGAGGTCAGCAAACCCACACAGTCGACGAAAAAAAGACTGGTTTGACCCTACCTTGTTTCCTCTACCGTGACAAAGGTTCAAAGCATTCGCGTTTGACGCAAGCTCGTACCCCAGCTGCGAAATCGTGACTTCTAAGCATTAATTTCCAGTCGAGTATGCAAAACAAGACTCAAGATGCACCGATAAAGAGGCAGTTATGACGAGATCTACAGTATAGGATTTACGCAGCAGTGTTCAGCTGCGCCAAGCAAAGTGAGGCAAGCAATAAGAAACCAGTGGTGCAGGACTGGCCAGTGTGAAAACCTATTTTATTGCACCGTTTATACCAGTTATTGAAATAAGTTCTTCAAGTCATAAACTCAACAATGGTCGTTTGAATATTTTACCTTTTGATCACATTGTTTATCTATCGTATTTATTCGTGTAATTAGCGCCTTGATGAAGTGGCATCTAAATTCATATTCTAAATAAAGCACAATTTCTATAGATATATAATTATTTGCCCTCGAGAAAAAAAGTAATGTTTTTCAGATTGAGGGAAGAGTGAGTCGATAGAACCGCGTACGTTCGCTCGTTTTGTCGCATTACAGCTCAAATACAAAAAATTTCAGAGTACTATGTCGCACAATTATAAACCAATATCCCCATCACAATCACTATTATAAAAGGAGCAGCGTCCGTCCGTCCGTCTGTGTGACCCCCTCTTCTAATCGATAGCTTTGATAGCAACAAGGATAAAGCTTAAGAAATACAAGAAATTATTCAATTGCATTGTTTTACTGTGGTGATTCAACTCCCTTTCACTTGCATTAAGGTATCCATAATACGCAATCGGCTTATTTTTACAGATAGAAATTTTTTTTGGAGCTTTCTCTGTTGAAATTCATCATGTTGCTTTGAAATTTTCAATCGATAATGCGAAAAAAATGTTTTAAATTCGTTTGACCAGTATCCTGACTACCTCTCAGTATAAGGCCCAAGATTTTGGAACTTGAGTTATTGTTTTCGAAATTGTGATTATCTTGAGAAGCTTCGAAGAGATATAGACAGCACTTCAGAATAAAATTCCGGCAAAAAAGGCCACCATGGATAGAAATGCGTCCAACCGCAAGAGAGAAGCAGCAAGACTTCTACAGCAAGAAAGACGCAGCAGACTATCGAATGAACAACGCAAAATGGTCAGACGAATCAATGCTGCTCGCCAACGAGAAGCTAGAGCTAACTTGACCGTTGAACGGCGTTTGAATAATCGTTGATAAAATTTGAAATTTGATAATTGACATATTTCAAATGACACATGTTAAACACATCAATTAGTTAGATTGGAAAGACAGTAGAAGTGCAATTCACGGGCATTGCACTAGTCTATTTAATATTCTGCTTTTTCTTCCTTAGTTATAGTTAGTTACTTAGTTAGCCCATCCTTTACGCTTTCTCGTCTGAGTTTGCGGTATCATGGCTACCGAATTCCGCAGTGTAACATTAAAAGATAGCCTTTACATGCCTTGATAAGTTGGACATTTTAAACAAAATTCTCCCAATTTATTGTCAAGACAGATAATTAATCCGAGAACCGTATCTTAAATACTAATCGGGCAAAAGTTTCAATCGGCGCAATTATCGCTTGAAAATGAAGAATAATCACTGATTCTAATCAGTGACTTATAATAAGGAATGAACAAGGAATGAGAATGAGGAATGAATAAGGAATGAACAACGACAGGAAATCCTTGAGAGGGACAGGCAAAGCCAGCAAGTGAGGCGAGCTGCAATGAACGATGTACAACGTGAAGAGTACCTTCAGCGAGACAGTATAAAAAAGCAAATCCTGCGTGGAAATGTGGACGAGGTGCAGCAGCACAGTGCCTTGAGCAGCAGAGAAATTTATTTCAGCAAAGGATATGTTAGGTTAGGATAGATTATGTTGGCTTGGAATAGTTTATGTTGAGTTAGGATAGGTTAGCTTGGGTTAGGACACGGTAAAGGAAACAAGGTAGGTTCAAACCAGTCTTTTTTTGTCGACTGTGTGGGTGTGCTGACGTCACGGCAACGAACCAATAGCAGCGCTCATATTGCGTCTGGTAGCACTGCTACTCCCAAATCTGGCTCCACTATTGGCCTAACGACACTGCGGTTTGGTGACGTCATAAAGTTAGTTTGAAATAAAGCCTTTCTATTGGCTACCCGAACAAGAAGAAGTGTAATTTCCCCCATAGAAATGACCCTACCTTGTTTCCTCTACCGTGGTTAGGATAAGTTTTGTTTGGTAAGGATAGGAGACGTAGGGTTAGGATAGGTTATTTTGAAATTGTTACATAGGTCCACGTAAGTTTTTAATGATATTGACCGTGAAATTTCCACGGGTCCTGCTAGTTAGTATTAAGCTGAATGCAGTTTAATTTGTGTGTGTCATAACAGCTTAAAACATTGCATGCGCTTCTGGTTATGAAAGGGCAAAAAACAAAACAACAGCACAAGCATGCCATCAATGCGTCCACTGGTGTGTGCTTTGCTGTTGGGTAAAAGATAAATCATTTGAAGAGCCTCCCTGTCCCTCGAACCTAAAGCCTTCTAATATTCCTAGACTAAGTTTTACTGGGTGTGACTATGAATCAAACATTTCCATTGAATTCGTTGCTTCAGCCCTCATAGTGATCGTTTACAAAAACTAATTTCAATGTCATCGTCTACGGACTTTTCAGAACAGGTAAACTTGTCTCGTCGTTATAGAGTATTTGCTCAATGGGACAGAATCTAAAACAAGGGCATTAAGTCCTCATTCCTTGCTATAATATGCATTTTTTACCTCAACAATTTCGAACCATGTTTTTTGGAAGTCAATCAAATACGATACCCAGGACAGCTATACTGTGCACCGTCAAACGCCTCTCTCAACTGATCCGTTATGAATAGCTATCTTCGGTGTATACAGCAGCCAGGTTTTAGGCAAGTAACGAAGAATTTTTCAGCACTAGTTAAGATACAAATTCTACAACACTCGCGAGTTTCCCGAGAGTTTTACATTTCCCCTGTTAGGTTTCTGAACATCGTTATAGATGATCATCAAGCTAATGAAATCAAGCCGACTGCATTGTGTAGCAAAAGCTTTATTCGTATTCTCTGAATCAGTAACACTGCCATATAACTATTTGCCTAGTACTTACCCCCAATACGCATGAAAGAATCTGTAACACTGCCATGTTTCTAAAGACTTCTACGCTTCCCGAAGGAAAGTTGCATACACGATTCTGTAATTGTGTTTGCAATGATGATAGTGACTCAATAATTTTCAATATTTGCGTCGATCAAAATGAGCAATGAATTTTAGCGGTAGTTCCTGGATTGAACAATTTACCAAGTAAATTCTTAAGCTATATTATTCACAGAAATGTCTCGTAGAGCTAAGCGATTGTGATAACTAACCCTCCGCTGAAAATCAGTGCAATAACTTAGATGCCATGTATTTCCCTAAACGCAAAATACGCGTTACTGTACTTTACCCAGGGCATCTGTGAATAAACATTTTTACTAAATTTTACGGGGGCGCCAAAGCAAGGCGAACAAGACGCCTGATCCTGAACGCTGTCAAGCTTGTAACTCAGCTTCCATAAAATGTACTCGCAGTGGCGTCGTATTCTGACTGCCCTTCAAAATTGCTAAATTGAATTGAAATTGAATCGTCCGCGGTGTTCAGGGCGAGCTAGAATTTTCATCCTCGGTCGAGCATCACAAATTTCTGTTGTTGGTCTGGCCAACAGGGACGCTGCGGCATCGGTGGAAGGTTCAGCTCGCCCAAGCTCCAGAGGTTGCATCGACCTCTGTATTCATTGCGCGATTCGCGAGCCGCGGCGGCTCATGACAGCTTGTTTGGCGGCTCTCTATACAGGAGGTAAATGAGTCAGTTTTACCAAAGTCCTAATTGCGACAAATTTTTTTCCTAATTTTGTACGTAACTTTGTGAGCACAAAATTTTCAAGCCCTAAGGGAATAAAGTGTAGGAAGAGATGTAAGTATCCTGCTGTAATCATGTAGGGTTATATAGGTAAGTTATGAATGTTTCGTAAGTGTGGGACACCAAACTAACTGTAATCTACTTAAGTATTTCCCCTGTAAAAACTGGGGATTTTACTTAACAACATTGTAAATTACGGTTTGACATCGAAAGAGAGATAAAATAAAAACTTCACTCTGTATGTTTCTGCTCACCGTGACGCTACTTGAGTCGGATAGGGTTAAATTATGATAGATTCCTACTAATTTTTCCCAGGGCGATGAGCAATTATACGTCAGTGTTACGTAAAATATTTAGGAAACTCATGACATGTGATGACTAATAACATTAAGCTTTAGTAAAGAGGCACTCTATATCAAACAGTCATATTTGTCACCTGGCTAAGAAGAGCAACAGATCAAACTATGGATTGCCAGAGGCGAGAGTAGAGAGCTCCGATACCCTATACCAGTTATACCCGCGTGCCAAGTTCCGCAAATTGTTGTGTTCATTTTTGAGTGTAAACGTTTATTTTTATCTTGTCAAGCTAAATGTAGCAATTGTCATTTTGTCTTTTTGCTAAAATGATTTAAATAAACATGTACATCAAAGATAGCCTTCACAAGTCAAGAGGATGGAATCTCATAATCTGTCAAATAGCTGAACACATGTCGATCATAACTTGACCAAAAAATGTTTTCAAAATTAATTGAGACCAATTTCCCACATTTCACATTACATAATAAACTAATTGGTTGAACAAAGTCAACACTTAGAAATGGGCCTGGATAAGTTTGAATCAAGTTATGTATTAAAACACTGTTTTAGTTTAATTTTTAACTGTTCGAAAGTGTCTCTGTGATGATTCAAAAAATACAGAAATAAAAAAATGGCTGGTGAAAAGAAATTGATTTGCACTCAAAATAAATGGGAATCTTAGAATGTAAAACTTCTAACGTGTAATTAGAGGGCTTATATAACGAAGATTACCTATATCGTAACAGGAGATCTGCAATAATCCTGAAAAAAAAATTGCCAAATTAGCGACACGTGTAAGTTTCAACGAATCCTGTGCGCCGCATTCTATGCTCGAATTGAGAACTGATGCGGGAAGACTCTAAACTCACTGAGCATCTGAAGAAATGATTTGAGGAGAAGTGTGTCTTTACTCGCGTAATGATTGTGTTCCGCATAATCTGAATGTATTGGCTTAACGTTTTTGATGTGAAGAATCATAACGAAAAGTCTACGGTTTTTAGTTCCATGTTTCATTTACTTTTGCACCTTTCTATAAAATAGAATTCGACCGGTCTATGTAATCCCATCCAATGCAATTCAATGTAAGGGTTTGAACCCTGTTTTTAATTGATTATCAGATTTCGAATCATAGTAGGGTGTCGTTTTGATGAACGATTGTTCATTGGAGTGTGTAAAATTCGGGTGAGTAAATTTAGGAAAATAACAAGGAGCTTTCCGTGTTCCAAATATGTGATCTAGTCAGCAGTTTCTGTCTGTGAGAGTTAAAGAAGACCACCAGAATTACGATTTAAAAGGTTTGAAACAATTTCGTGCACGAAACTTGGTGAGTACCTATAACAATTTTCAAAATTTTCCTTTTAACAAGTTATTGTAGTATACACATGTTAACATTATATTAATGCTACATTTAATTTTATACTTTTGTAGTCAACAGCAATATCAGCCATACATTTCTGTGCAGAAGTATGCCATACCTCCATCAGAGATTCCCGCGTTAACGCGAGTTCACAAGACAACACGTTTACCGACAAATGACGACATTACTAAGCCGAACGTTTTCGAATGCCACTATTTTTGGCATGTTGGGCAGATTAGTTCGCAAAAGGTTTCCCCTTACTCTGGGGAATCTTTCAAATCACGCTACGTAGCGTCTATGTTTAGGTGTCCGGTTTTCAGAAGGATATGAATTAAGTAATTAAATAATGTTTCAGAAGAGGTTCGTAACAAATTTCACAGTTCATGGTATTTTGCAATACTTGTACGCACCCATATATGTCAAATAAGTTATACGCATAAAACGCCACCTTGCAAATACATATTAGTGAAGTAGTGAATTTCTATTCATTTTCTGAACGTACGCATGGCGTTAAAGCAACGATTATTAAGAAAATATTAATTTTATCCTATCCAAGGGCACTAACAAAGTTTTTGAAACATTTATCAAATCAATTTTAACATTGGGAATAGTTGTTTATTAATTGCTTTAAGGCTTATAAATAATAGAAAATACCTCATATTACATACTCTTCGATGTCATTTCCTAATACTTTGCATAGAAGGAAAATTAGAGGTGAACTCACAGCGACAGATAAGCTATATATATTGAGCAGGTAGGACAAAATGAGAAACTGTCGAGTAGGTGAAATGGCTAAAATCTACGGTTAATCACACTCTTTTGAGCTCTGTCGGTTCGAAGAAGTTTGAAGGAATCGTTCTCTAACTTCTCACACCACAAAATTTCCAAAGCTACCCAAGCTAGGGTCAGATGAAATCTATAGAAGTCATTGCAAGAATTCGTAAAATAATTGAAGGTGAGGAAAAAACCTAAGAAACCTACTCAAAAAATGTTTGAGCTCACCAACATTTAAAATTCAAAAGATTCAGACTCTTCGAGCCTCCAAATGGGCGCACGACTAGATAAGGCAAAGGTTTTTCTGAATCGAGGGTTCACTCCCAGGTTATTTTTACTGTTGTGCCAAATACTACTGCCAGAACATGGAAGTGCTGGTTACACACACCCATAGCTTCCACAGAACGGTTTTTAAACGCCCAAAATTTTCATCGGTATAGGTGTTCTTTTCAAAACATGGACATTTCTTCTCATTTTTATCCAACAAGATTCTATGGGTAACACCAGTATGAACATCGAATAAATTTTGAGTCTTACACCTAGCTACACTAAAAAGCATTTTAAGAAGCGTTGACTTTTCGATATGATAGGTCAAGCAATTACAACATTGTTCTCACGACTCATCGAATTAGGATTTTCCAATGATTTTTAGCCAATTAGAAGAGGCCTCCTTTCATCGCATGATCTCAGCCCAACTGATTTTTCTATTCGTCTATTCTACAGTTTGAAGTCTGAGCTTCCTGTTCATGAGAGCAAATCTTTCAAAACAAACTGATTGATGCTGTACTGTTTTCGATGCTGACTCGATCTAATCATATTCATCATATTTATTGCCGGGGTGATCTGAGCAGAGTATCAATTCTTTCAAATGCAATCAAAATCTTAGTTGTAAAGTCCGTAGAGTATTGGATGAAAATTAACCCAAATATTTCAAAAAGTTTTTTTAAATAAGTTATTTGAAGCCTCCCTAACAACAACAAGGGTATTCCAAAAAGCGGAAGGAGGGTGGCACCTTCTAGTATGGAGTTTAAAGAATACAAAATTTGTGAACAAAGAGTAGTAGTGGTTCAGACTAAAATAAGGCATTTTAAAAAATGCAAAATCACAATGTAGAATTTCATCTTTATTAAATTATGCAGCAACTACTTTCATTCTTTTGCGAAATAATAAATACCAGCAGGACCCGCGGAAATTCCTCAGACAATACCACCGTTAAGCTAGGTGGAACGTGAAAAAAATTCGGTCAATATAACCAAACAAATTCTAACATGACATTTATTAAAACTAACCTATCCTATCATAACCTATCTTAACCGAGGCTATCTTGATAATATGTCAAACATAAAAAACCGTAGACCCATGAAAAAATTTCATCAACATTACCTAACCTATCCTAATCTGACATATCCTAACCTGACCTATCTCATCGTAACTTATTCTATCCTAACCCAACCTATGCTAACGTAACCTATCCTAGCATTGCTATTCATCTAACCTAACCTAACATCTCTCTCCTGCTTCATTCCTAGCTTCCACCAATTCCTACTCTCTATCCGTGGCATTCATATATATTTGTCTTCTTCGTACCATAAAGTTCCTGTTCATATCTCGAATAGATTGCTTTTCTTCCATTCTTAGGATATTTCAAAATTTTCTTTGTCTCTCTCTGGCTAATTCTCTCCTCCGCTCCATTGTGATGAGCGAACGCAGTGTGAGTAGCTTAATAAGACCCCTTATATATTGTATCTTCGTAGACACGATACCGCGAGTCACGGCGCCTACATAATAGTGAGGAGCGTGACACACAAACTTAGTTTTAAGCGTAGTAACATATAGATACCGGCTATTGACTTTGCCCGCTCCACTGAAGAGAGTAGCCCTTCATTTGTTTTCTCTCTGCTACGGCACCAATTTCTCGTGTTATGGACTTTATAACTACATGCGTTTTGAATATGAATAACGCCGACTTTTCAAACAAGAACCACAAGTTTGGCCCGCGCCTCCATCCATGAAACGTTCAAAAGAACGGCGCTGACTAAAATATAACAGCATCTGTACGACCTGCTCCACAATCGGACAGAAGATTTCCCACATCATGAATACTTAACGAGAAAAGCACAAACCTCCCAACTTCATATACGACGTGTTCATCGTATGGACACCGACATCATATTCCTACTCTTGGCTTGGTCTAAAATTCTCACCTTCACTCTTCATGAGTGAATGTGTGACCTTCCCCACCTATATGAAGGCCTTCCCTTCTAACATTTTCACCTTTTCCACCTAAATGAAGACATTCACTTCTAACATTCTCACCTTCCCCGCCTATATGAAGACCTTCCCTTCTAACAGTCTCACCTTCCCCGCCTATATGAAGCAACGACGACTCTACGAAGTCGCACTCAGCATGCGCCTTCAATCCGGAAAATGTCCATCTAAATCTTTCTATCCTTAGCTCAAATTGAATTCTCATTTCATATCATAAAAGTTGAACATAGAATAAATTTTTTCAATTAATCAATTGGGGTTGAGGATATTTCCGTCAGTTAATTGAAATATTTGCTCTGAGCCTCCATACTGAGTCATGACGCGTTTTGTCGTATTTCTCGTGTTTAGCAGACTGGCGTTAGCTCCTAAGACTTGGCGTTGAGGAGACCGCAGTAGCACAGAGTCGAGGGCTCCAACAAACGTCCCTCAGGCGTCACTCTTAGCGAATATTCCAACTCTCGGAAGTTCGCACACTCGTCTTGGTGTTTTGCGTTCTGTTAAATCGACCGCGAATAGTTACTTAAAACTACTGCTGGTGCATTTGAATTCATCTTGCTCAATTCTATTTCAAGGAATAAAAAACTTACCCTTGAACTTAAAATTTTCAAATGTGAATTCATCACATTGAACGATCTCCTTTTCATTATCGTTTTCTCGAATAATACTTTTCTCTCCTCAGCTTTGAGGTATGTGTATCATCAATCATTCTTCCAATAGTAAAATTTGCATTTCATCGTGTCTTTATAACTCGTTGAAATTAAGAAATGAGAAGAACGGAAATGAAATTGAAAAAAATCATGGAAAGATAGATGCTGACAATGAGGCATTCTTTGTTATATTTTGGTAATACGATTATATTGATATAATATACCCGTGCCTCAAAAAACATTGGAGAACAACTGTCATTAAATGAATCATTATAATAACTTAATTTATTAGAGTAAATGACTAATACTGGTAGTTTATACTGAACATTCATTTTAATGATTTTAAGAAAAAACTTGATCAGATCGGTCGGGAAAAGAAAAAAGCTAAAAAAAAACAGAACAACATCGTAAATGTGATGCTATTAGTGATATAGCGTACATAAGACGGTGAGTGGTTTCTTGAAAGCAGAAAAGTGATGTAAGAACTTCTTTTTAGCAGCACTTTGGCCTCTTGCTGAAAGAGGCCTTCTTAATACGAGTGGAACGTAGTTTTTTACAACTCGATAGATCTCGAATTAATTTATTCCTAAGAGAATCACTTCTCCGCCGACATCGGTCTCAGTCTCAGGTTGTTTGCTGTCAAAGGCTGTGATCTATGATTTCCATGATTTAATAACTCTGAATTTGTAACACGCGAACAAGTATTTACATTCATTCTTTGCATAATAAAATTTGAAATTTATACAGTAATGAAAAACATAAAAAATTTAATAAATGTTAGTTAATTTTCAGGACAAGAATGTCATACCTTCAGAAAATGAAGTTAGTGATGAAATTTTGAGGGAAAATTTCCGTCAAAATCGTTGTTGATCAGTTCTGAATAAGCAACGGCGCAACGTCAAT
>JACJUY010000688.1:97531-115089 GCA_014220935.1 Platorchestia sp. MABIK
ATGATTATTTTGTTTGTTTATTTAGAGATCAGTTTTTGTGGAGGCTGCAAAGATTTGAATCTGCTCTATTTTAGAGATGCTACAGAGATATGTTCTACTTCCGCTTTATTTTCTATTTTAGTGTTGCTGAGAAGATATATTTTATTTCCACTCTATTCAATGTTCGCCACAGAGATATTTTCTATTTCTACTCTATTTGGAAAATGATGTTTAGGTAAATTCGATTTTCGATTTGTTTAATAACAGTTGCTGAAGAAATATATTTTATTTCCGCATTATTTAATAGTTTCTGTGGAGATACATTTTATTTCCATTTCATTTCATAGTTGCTGTAGAAATATACTCTATTTCGCTCTTATTTGAAAATAGTGCTATGAAATAAGGGAACATACGCATCATGTTTGAGAAGCTGTATATGGTAAATTTCATTTCTATTTTAGGGATACTGTAAAAATTTATTTCGGCTCCATTGCCACTTGAATGTTTTACTTGAATGAAAATTTCTCCTCAAACTTGGGTATCACCTTCACACAAGTGGAAATGATTTTTAGTGTAATGGTGGTATTGTTGCAGCTTAATTACTCATTTTTAAGGCATACAAACGATTTCAATGCCAGTGCGACTGCGTCTTGTGTAAGTTTTCAATTCTGAAATTCTCTGTTCAAGAAATTTCCTTTTCACATTTTATAATATTAATGTAGCAGCCGCCTTTTGAATCTGTTCATTGGTGAAGTGTTTCTAATTTCACCGTACACTTTGTACCAGCTCGGCTAATTCTGTACCCAGTTGGATTTATTTCGGTTGAGACAACAATAATTTGAGTGCTGCTACTCTAATAATCTATCAAGCTGTGATATTTTTGGTTTCTTCAACAGCTTGAAGATGCTACGGCAAAAAAACGACAAATGAGATTTAAAATTATTAATCATTATTGTCAATTCGGGTGCCAGGGAAGGCAACAATCAATATGATACGAAATTATAAATCATTGCAATAACTAAGGGTCACTACCATGCAAATCGACCAATGAGTGCGTAATGAGCTTCATGAACTACGGGAACATCAATCGCTTCATTTACTTTCATATTATTACAACAAAGAATCCAGAGAAATTTGAAATCAATATAATGGCTCCAATAATTATGATTTCAAAGCCATCACGCGTTAAGCATTAATGTTGAAAACGCTAGAATTTAAGTAACAAAACTCTTCTTTTACTTACTGGGGTCAAAAAAAACACTAGCTTCTTTTGAAGAGCTCAACGTTGATGCTACCGGTGACAAGATCCACAGCATATTTATTTACGTGAACCGACGGCGAAAATAAGGAGAATTTTTGGTTGAGACCACAATTTTGCAGCGATTTTTTGTGGACCAGCTCTCCCGCCTGCGCTGCGTCCCCGGTGCCACAATTTAAGCAAGTTGCTGGAGGTGCGTCGTCCTGAGTTCTTGCAAGGGCATCAAAAAGTTTCCTTGAGCGGGATTTCCCATGGGTGCTCGAACTAAAGAGGGAACTTCCCTCACTTTCCCCTTTGCAACAACGATAAGTTTTGAATCGGTACATAAAACTTCAAAACATCGTTTGGCTGCAGGGTAGGTTGGTGAGTGCCGTGCTGGCGACTAAAAATACAGATCTTGAATCACTTTGATTTTTATGATTCGTTCGTTAAAATTTGTCAAAACAATAGGGGGGAAAAATGGGAGATGGAAATTGGTATTTGGCTTACTATAAAATTAGCTTGAAAATACCTGAATCTGTCCAAAATTACTTAGATGTAACTAGAACACAGGAAAAATCCCATCAGCCAAAATGCTTTTTTCAACAATATGAATGTATCAATCTCGCTGGAGAAAAGGTTTCAGTTTTTGGAATGTGATTCCAATACTCTGATAACTAAACACAATGTTGTCTTTTAACTGGTTACTAAGGTGGTTTATAACTGGACACTAAGACACATACTTTTTCGTTATATAGCGACCAAAAAGATTAGAAGCGATTACACGCACAGGATACATCAGAGATTCGATGTTTCGTTGTGGCTATCGAAATCCAAGTATTATTTGCTGAAATTTTCTCGGGTTAGCGGTAAACTACCTCAGATTTTACTAGAAATTGTTAAAATTGCTGTAATATTCTTGATCAACTGACATACATTCTCTTAGTTAGGCACAAAGACTGCAGCAATACACAGGCACCACTCGTCGGTCGCTTCCATCACCACGGCTGAACTCAACAGTTGCTGAGTAAACAACCTTGCTTTTTATCTCTACCCAAGAGGAGAAAAAGTCGAGGAATTTCTCACATACTCAAAGAAGAATATTTCTTTATTTTTAGGTTCATTATCAATATTTGTAATCCATGTATTCTAATCAGTCTGTAAAATATGTGTGTTCATGTTCAAGGTGAAATACTTTGAACCGAAGACGAGAGTAATTTCGTGGGAGTGGTGTTTGAAAATCAAGTGCAAAAAAATAACCATACGGTAATTGAAAGCTATGTTGACGTGAATGAACATCATTGCGTTCCTGTTAATACCATGAGCCACGAAAAATATCATTGAGAGTATAGCTATTAAATTTTCCGCAACTTTCTGAGTAACTACTTTTTTCCCTATCATTGCGGGCCAAAAATCAGAGAGATCACTGATTACTTCTGCCGCTAATTTGAATTTGAATAAAAATGTGGCGATTAGACAGCACACTGCATCTCTTCCTATGCTGTCATTTTTGCATTTCCTTGCTGAGGGTTGCGTTCCTCTGTGGTATCGCTTCATCTAATCGTTTTATTTATCCCCAGGACAATTTCATTCTGGTTTTGTTTCACGCTGGCGCTCTTGTACTTTTCCTTTTTATTATTGCTGCTTGTCGAGTATTATTCATGAATAATATTGCTTGCTCATGCCATTGCTTGCTCTCTAGTATTTGTTTTCGGTACGATCACTTGTATCCGATATTCTTATGATAATTTCGGTGTACACGGACAGGAATTAAAATCGCAAATTGTTGCAAATTATGTACTGTGAGGTGATAGCTTAAAAAAAACACGAGTTACCATACAAATCTGCCAAGAATATTTGTACCTCTTATTCACCACGGGAATGAGCTGACCTTTCAGAAATAAAAAAGAAGCTTCAGGACTCTACACCTAGTCGGATGTATGAAAGAGTGAGTAAATTTTAGGTCATGGAAAAGTCTTGGGAGAATGTTGATTTCTGATATACATAGGTAAAGTGTGACACTCAAAAAAAGAAAATTGTTTGGTGTATAGAAATAAAATTCTGGCGATAACATTAATTAAAAAACAGGGTTTCTTATACCTAAAACTGATGAGTGGTGAAAAGCGTGTGTTGCTGCACAAAGTTGGGCTGACCAGTCAAACAATATGGATTTAAAAAAAAAGTATAAGCATGTGGATGTTCAGCAAAATTCATTGCTTGTACTTAATGAGAATTTTGTTAATTAGTTAACTCAATTTTTCAGGTTCGATGGAGATAAATCAAAATTTTTCCCGAACGAAAAACTCGAATTCTTCTCTTTTTTAGAGAGTATGCACTGTTTGCTCTTCCATACACGCTTCGTACCATTTGTGTAAACTCAGCAATACTTGTTATCAGACTAGGCGTACACAAATATGTGTTTCCTGGGTGAAGTTCAAATTTTCAATATTTTTGCACACATAAATTTACAAATTTTATTACATCAATAAATAAAAACCATAACTTGAGAAAAAATAAGCATTACTGTGAGTCATACATTTGATAATGATAAAATGAAAAAGTGAAAAATTCCAACAACTTGCTCACAGTTTTGCCTTGGTAGCGGATGTCTTCCACTAAGAAGTCGCTTTCGTCTGAGAAGTGCCTGTGTACAGGGCACGGTAGAGGAAACAGGGTAGGTTCAAACCAGTCTTTTTTTCGTTGACGGTGTGGTTTTGCTGACGTCACGGCAAAGAACCAATAACAGCGCTCATATTGCATCTGGTAGCACAGCTACCCTCAAATCTGGCTCCGCTATTGGCCTAACGACATGGCGTTTTGGTGACGTCAGAAAGTTTGTTTGAAATAAAGCCTTTCTATTGGCTAGCCCAATAAGAGGAGGTGTATTTTCTCCCATAGAAATGACCCTACTTTGTTTCCTTTACCGTGGTACAGGGTGATCAAACATGCGTGACATTTTTGAATAGTACAAAATGTGGTGAACTAAAAAAAAACTAACATCACCGACGTTTTTCCAGCTCTTCACATCATGAGGTTTTATTATTCCGTAGATATGATACCGGATGCATGGAATATGTTGCTGTCTTTTTGTCATTTAATACAACTCGACTTTGAACTTGGCAGCCCCTGCACACCAGAAGTCCAGCTTCAAGAAAGATTCTCCCTTCTCTCCCGAAGAATCCAAGTTCATCTTTCTGAAGTATGGAGAAGTCGAGAACAATGCTGCATTGTACTTGACTTCTCCATACTTCAGTATGATGAACTTGCATTCTTCGGCAGAGAAGGGAGAATCTTTCCTGAAGCTGAACTTCTGGTGTGCAGGGGCTGCCAAGTTCAAAGTCAAGTTGTATTAAATGACACAAAGACAGCAACATATGCCATGCATCCGGTATCATATCTACGGAATAATAAAACCTCCCCATGTTTGATCAAACATGTCACTCATGTTCGATCACTCTGTAGCATCTGCTGTGTTGGTGTGTTGTTTTGATGACTCTGTCACCAGCGCGTGGGGTGATGCTTTGATTAACGTGTGTTTTAAAGCAGAACTAAGGAAAATAAAAGGTTATGTGCTGAATGAAGCCCCGGATGAATTTTATTAACCATTCAATTCAGAAATAAAATTAAAACATGTAAAATACTGTTGAATTTGAATCCCTTCAACTTATTGAGCTTAGAAAATATTACATTATGCGATTCCAATAATCATCAAAATTAAATGCATTTAATAATAAATTTGATAAGTTTATTCATTCGTGTAACCTGACTTCATATATCAAGGCTTACATGACAATTGTTTAACAAACGTTATTTACGAGGACTCTTCAATTTCAAATAATAGTTTTATTTAGGCGTCTTCTTGTGCGTAGTTTTTATTTTTTAAAATTTGATTCAGCTTATTCGATGATACCTAAAATCGTAAAACCTTAATTTAATTATTTTATAAGGGATTCAGAATATTGGAAATTTACAATCAAAAATGTAGATAGAGAGTAACATCTATAATGGTTTTACCAGTTCTCATTTTACCAGTTCTCAGGATAGCCATCAGGCAAAATACATTGGGAATCACATTAGTATCCCCATCACAGTTTCGAGCAGCGTACAAAGTGCATTTATAGGTCTGTTTGTTTATTTGAAAATGCAGGGCAGTTTTTCAGCGCTGCTGTTTTTCTTTTAAACTGAATTGTCATAAAAAAAACGACGAGTAAATCATTTAAAATTTTACCTAGCGATTCAGCATATTATAACTACATTTCATGCTTGAAATTAATGATTCTATTCAACTTTTACTTTTAGAAGCGTCCGCTGTCCTATTGAGCAAGCCTTATGTGACCATCCACCGCATTCCCTTTGCATTAAACAGCACGCATCGGTGACATTGAAATATGATCTGGTTGAGATAATCTTGTGGTACTAATGTTCAAAAATCAAGTCGTGATGCGCAAAAAATAAAAAATCTCATGAATGAGGTTTGGATAACGTAGTTGACGAGTTAAATTAGAACAAAATTTTGTGGAGACAAACTTTCGCACTAACAGAACTCAATAAGCCCTTATTGCAACTAATAGGTTAGTTTGTGTGAATAGCTTGGAATGACTTTTATTCATTTAATATGCTATTTTTCGACATTACTGAATTGTATGAGAATGAAATAATTTAAGAAAAAGTAAATTCCAGGTATCCAAATATTAAACAATACAATATTTACAAACAATATTTTACCTAAAAATTCCAGTAATAATATTAATTGCACACACATGATACATGTATGTTTTCCATGGTAAATTGATGCATGTACATAGTAATGAAAGAAAGTTCGAAGCAATGGAACCTATGTGCTTGCAAGCTGTGATGCATCGAACTGTCACTCTCCCTCTCGCGTTGCCCCTTTTGAGCAGATGATGACTAGACTGGTAGTGTCTCCAAAGCCAGAGTTCCAACATGAGTAGCCGCTTTCAGAGAGTGATAGAGTATCTTTTATTTCATTGCGTATCGTCATTTGCACTTGAGTACCCGACTTTGGCTCACGCAAGTCGAGCATTTCAGAAATTTCTAATTGATTACGTAGAAAGTTTCGTTAGGACGCACATCGAAAACGAGGAAAGCTCCATCAAACTTGCATTCGATAAAATGATCAGCAACGGGAAGTCCTTCCTTTCAACTGTCATTTAGAGATAAGATTATTTCAAAAACTCCTGTAGACGTTCATAGTGGTCAGTAAGATTTCTTTCACATGTGTTGCAAGTCATACGAATTTCTTTCATCACTGAAATTGAATAGCTATTTAACAGTGCTCGTAAATGTTTCGATCGGCAATGTGACCAGTGTCAGTATTTCAATGAAAGGTGTTCAGCTTCTTTCTTCATTTCGTTACTAATGACCCAGGGAGTTTACGTTACAGCCTCTTATTATTGACGTGAGTTCAGTAAAACATGTAAGCATGAATGAGAATGGCCAAAACGTTCTGTGTTTCTGGAAAGGCTACAGATGACAGCAATCTTTTCATTTAATTTTTATTTCTATCATGTTCTAGTGTTTTCCCCTTGAGAGGTTATTAACTCTAGTTAAAGCCCGGAGAACAAATTGAATTCAATTAAGAATTTATTTTCAATGATTCCAGTCGGGCTCAAGCATTTTTCTTTTGCGCTTCTTGCTTATTTAGACTGAAGAATTTTTCGTGGTCAGATGAATTACATCTGACATTCAGATTTTTGTGGCTTCAATAAGTTTGTTCTCTCCAATGCAATCATGTCTTCTCTCACGGAAAGAAGCAATTTTGCGAGCGAAATAGGCAACCCAAACATTCACTGTACAGAAGGAAACTAATCACATAGCTTGTTCTGAAGTTTCAAGAAAGTATAACAGATGAGATTACGAGACGATCGTCAAAGTAATCGTTTTCTCTCTCTACTCTTCTCTCTCGCTCTCGTTGAGCACAATTCCGATGCTGACCGGGTACTAAACTCAAATCAACGTGACCCATCGACAGTGGGAACTTTTATAGGGTAATTTGGCGGCAATTGACGGGCCTAATTGCTATCAATAGGCCGTAAAGTGCGCCAGTGATTTCTCAGGAGTCGAAGCTGGACTGAGAGCGACACACAGGCTTTGTAGTGGCTGCTGTGGTGGTGGTTACATTGTCTCAGTGACTGTCGTGTGGAGGCTGTGGGGCTTTGATCATAGTGTCTTAGGATAAGATGTAGATGTTTAAAACAAGTGAAAAATGGAGGGGTGGTAATCGAATTTGTCACAGATATTATTTAAAACCAATTCAGGGTATGAGCTTGGAGTTAGAATTGGCATGGTGTCGATAGAGATGAGCTTTGTTATTAACAACGGTCGAGCTCAATAAAGTAATACAGACAAGTGTGAGTTGCATGTCTTATTAAAGGTCTTAAACGCAAACAAAATATTTTTAAAAGAGTTGCTCTCAATATTTCGCTTCAAAAAACATGAAATGTAAGTGCGTTGTGAGCCTTTAACATTGAAAATCAATTCGCCGAAGTCTTACTTTCGCATATAAGAGATGGGCTGGCCTCGAAAAGGTATTGACCATTACACCCATAAGTTCGACAAAATTTAATTTAAATTTCTAGAGTGAAACACTGCAGGGATTGAGAGCTGCATCATGTAGACTTTTGAAGATTGTTTTGATGACCAACTTTTTAAAGGAAGAAAAGGTCGAATCGAAAATTTTTCGATTGAAAACTTTCACTCCAACAAGATGAGAAGAATAGATGTTGCTGCTGAGTTGACGATTGAGTGAAGTGATTGAACAACATTTATTTACCACAAGTGATACAGCAATAGATTGTATCTTAAAGTTAGAACAATGGACATATTTGAGTATAGCTACTTGTGGGCCAGAATAAGTTCAGCGACTTCTAGGGCATCCTATCAGCGACTTCTAGGGCATCCTATCATCTCGTAATTGATGGTACCATTTCTTGTGAGGAACGCAACCAGGACTGACATTGTGATAAAATAAAAATAAAAATCCTTTGCTAAACAGGAATTGAAATTCTGAATAAATTATTAAAACATGAAGAAATGCTTTGATCATAAAAATTTAATTCAATAAATTAGTGAAATGATGTTTTACATGGTGGCTTAACGATAGTGAGTATTGAAATAGAGCTTCACGCTAATCATTTTAATAAAATGTAGAGCAGAAAATCAACAAAATTTTGAGCAAAAATTTAATGAAATATTGTGTCAAGTTCCAATTAAGAAAGTCTACCGGCCAATAAATTTAATCGTTTTATATGTACTGGGCGTAATTTATAGTTATCACAATTTTTGACACAACATAAAAACACATTGTGTCTATTATATTTATGTGTCCGGACGAGATGGAAAAACCCTCGTCGCTTAGGAGTGCAGGGGCATAGAAGCAAAACTCTCCAACTCCACATTATTTCATATAGCACATTTAATACATCTCAGAATTAATGAAATATTTGATCGGAGTGATAAGCAGAAGAAATGAGGTTCATACATCTTATTATTAATGATATAATTGATCGAAGTGATTAGTAGATGGCAAACATTTTATACATCTTATAATTAATGATATAATTGGTCAACGTGATTAGTAGATAGAACACGCTTTATACATCTCATAATTAATGAAATAGTTAGTTAGAGTAATTAGTAGAATGTGTCTCTATGTCGATGATTGCAGAACTGAGCTGAAGCTTCTCTGCAGTGTCACCGTGACCTGGCAGTTAGACCGTCTTGCCAGTTGAAGGCTCAAAACCTTGTGGTGGGGGCCCGGTGTTTCTTCTGGTTAGGAAACAGAAGAAAGTTATTCACAATTATTAGTTATTCACCTTTTACAACGCAGGTGTGTGAATTGGGTATTTGCACGACCAAGAGGAACAGTCATTATTTCCCTGCTTTAATTGGGAGAAAATGAGAAAGAAATAAGTACAAGGTGCTCCAAAAAAGCTCATCCTTTTCAATAATGATTTGAAAAAATTTAAATCATGAGGAATTTGGGGCCATGTAAAATGAAGCAGAAGAGTTTGAATTTTTTTACAAGCTTAGTATACAGGGACAGATCATTTTGAAGACAGCCATCATTGTTCGAACAAACGTAACTTTTTTAATAGCACTGCTGATTTGTTTTTCTCCAAGCCTGAGGAGTTATGTCGTATACCTGTTAATTTGTTGAAAGATGCTGTTTTTATTCTTGTAAGATAGGAAGTTAGGAGATGCGAACTTTTTCTTTTATCTTTTTTGAGAGCGAAAAATCCCAAGCATTCAAATTTGGAGATCAAGGAGACCATGACACGTTACCACAGAGTAAAATTAATCGAAAATGAAACGTTTTTAGCAAAGCCATAGTCTTTCTTTCTGTTCGAGGATTAGGAAAATTCTTCAATTTTTTTAGATTACGTGACGTTCAGGACATTCTTAGCGGAGTTTAACGTTTGCTCGTCAAAGTTTTATGCTAAGCAGCAACACTCCTCGAAATAAGCTGAATTGCGACGCTATTTCGAACGCTTCACGGTTATTTGTCTGACAATTCCGAGTTCTTTCATATTAGAGACCGTAACTTCCATGCTGTTTTTATTAGGATTATATTCTTTGATCACCAAAAATGTTCCTGGGATTTACCTGCACGAGAATAATTGCTCCATTACACTGCAAGTAAAGCTTTTCGAATTTCGCTTGCTCCTCTTTGATGTTGCGAACCATTTTAAGGGATAAAATTTACGATTTATGAGAGCAATAAGCAGTGATTGTTTGTAGATTAGATCGAACATTTATGCTAAATTTTTGATTTCATTCATCATTTAGAATAAATATTCTCGTGAACGTTTCGACACATTTTTTACAGAATTATATCATTGACACAACTTTTCAACACATTTTATACCCAATTAAAATGCTGGCACAACTTTTCTACGCATTTTATGCACAATTATAACATTAGTAAGACTGTTTGACGCATTTTAAGCATAATTATATAACTGACACAACTCTTTAACACATTTTAAGCATAATAATTCAAGTGACACAACTTTCAACTCATTTTAAGCCCAATTATACAACTGAAACAGCTATTCATCACATTTTGAAGAGCAATTATAAAATTGGCACAACTCTTCAACGCATTTTAAGCCCAATTATACAACTGAAACAGCTATTCATCACAATTTGCAGAGCAATTATAACATTGGCACAACTCTTCAACGCATTTTAAACCCAATTATACAACTGAAGCAGCTATTCATCAAATTTTGAAGAGCAATTATAACATTGGCAAAACTCTTCAACGCGTTCTACCAGCGTACAGAAGCATTTCTTTCACCGTTACTCGGCTCGCTGAAAAAGACATCGGGCTCAAACGAGAACGAATTTTATTTTGTGTTCGGAGGATTTTCATCGAGATGAAGACTACAGAGCGCACCCGAGCTGGGAGCTCATTACTGCAGCTGAGCTCCTCTGTAATCAATTTAAAGATTTTCCTGTCAGGGCTCAGATTTTCCTTTCGTTCGCCGGAACGTTCGAAGTTTCTTCTGTTTTCACTCACACTCCAGGTAAATTTTTAACCAGACTCTGAAATTTTCCTTGAAACGACGGCTGCTTTTCAATCGAGACAAAGATTTTCTTTTCGACGAAAGCGCAAACGATCTCGTTTCGCCTGCGAAATCCTCCTCTTTGTATCGGTTGTTTTTCGGAGCTGTATCAAAAATGAAGTTGAGGAAAAATATCAGTGGGAGCGTTTTGGAAAGCGTAGTTTTCTTGCGTAAGAACTGATGGATGCATTTTAAAAGTGTTATTCCAGTCTGTTTGGAAATTATCTACGAAGTCTCTGAACTAACACACATCAAAAGATTTTTTTTCTCCACATAATTTTTTCTCACATCTTTAGACCCTAGCTGTCACCGTAAAATGCATCAAGATTTATTTTTATTTCGGAAAGTATTGTGAATGCTCGCATGCGTTGCCATCTGTCCCGGTAAGTTTTATGCAAAGAAGACTTTTTCATTTTATAGTATTTGAGCTTAAAAATGCAACTCTTTGTCCGTCCTTTGAACGGAGACCTATGACGTCGCAGTATCTGCTCATTTTCTGTCTTCTCTGATCAAATGTATCTGACAGGTGCATTCGGCAGGTGTAAGAAAGTCCGTTTGACAGGTGTTAGCAAGTGCATCCAAGTGTTAGAATGTGTGTAAGGCAGGTGTTAGCAATTGTATTTGGCTGTTGTTTGCAGGTGTTTCTGGCAAGTTTGAACAAGTGCGTCCGGTAGATGTACAGTCAATTTATTGGAACTTAGTTATTTGATGCATACTTATCTTACAATCATGATGTACTCATATAAACTACGTCCAGTCATTCCAAAAAACTTTCAGCTTGAAGATTTTGCGAGTGAAGAACGCACTTCACCAATTATTATTAAGCAGTTATAAAAAAGTCGTGTTGAACTTCAGTTGTGGGCAATTCGATAACCCAATAACTTTCAATTGCAGGACGAAAAATATAATTACAGAAATATCATTTTCTACAGATTATCTGAAGTGTCTGACAATAATTTTTAATATTAAGAAAGATGGCGCTGGGGGCAAGGGTTTGTTCACAATCTCAACTCGAGTATCAGTTTGTTGCGAAGGCAGTTGGTGTGCAACACAAAATGGCGTTGGTGAGCAACCATGTTCGACTCAGTATGACATTGTGTTCGTGTGGTGAACAGTAGGAGAATGATGATTTGCCCAGACAACTGAAAGAATACAATTAACTGTTTCGTACAAATGAGAGTAATCAATCGTACACTAAAAGATCACACTGCACAAATTTCATATGTACGTTACAATGCCACGCAGGTTTAAACATAAAAAGTTCAGTTGTGGTTGTAATATAAAATTATGAACGTTTGTATTAAGCATCGATACAAACGAATCAAAATAGCTCATCCAAGCTCAGAAAGTCTTTAAAAATGTCACGAGTGCAATGGCTGGCAGTGCGCGAAGATATTTCAGATAATTAAATCGATATTTTCCGTGCACTCTATAAATGAGGCTCATGGTCATTGAATTTTTATAGGAGGTGGACGGCCTCGAACTGAATTAATGCAAAGCTCTCATCATCAAAAACCGATTTTCTTTTCTCAAAGTCTCCAATGACTTATTATTATCGAAGAATATCATCATCGAAATTTGCGGGGGAATGACGGGCCTATCTAGTGCAAGTATAAATGCAACAGTTCTGTATTCGAAGTCAATTACACGATGATATGCCGTCTCCTTCATAAAAATACCAAGCCCCATTGAACACGTACGAACAAAAACAAGAGTGATGGCTTTTTTTACGTAAAAAAACGCGCATAGTGACCCATCGAACAACTGAGCTTGTTATAAATATCAATAATCATGTATATCTCTACGAACTTTCACTGACGCTGGCTACAAAACGTAAGCTGTGAACGCCAAAAAAACGAGCACACTTTCGAACATATTTTCAATTAATATCGCAGAAAATCGCATCTATTCCCTATTTTTAATATCTCTGCGTTTTATTCAATTGGTGTGCGCCACCCTCAGGAAATATTGGCTTCATTAGGGCTTGTCGCTCGACTGAAGGGAGCGGATGAACGCTTCTAGGGCATCTGAGGCACCTGCTGTCTCGAGGAACAGTTCAGAATTGTGAGCAAGGGAGTTCTTGAAATGTTTCGTAAATTTAGCGAAAATTTTCTCGGTTTTAATTTCAAGATGAAACTCAAAGTTCATTTGAGGAACATATTACCCAGGGTCATTTTAGGTCAAATGTTACCATTGGTCTAAGATGTTTGTAAGTTGCAAGAGTTTTATTGCAAATATGTTGACGTCATGTTCAAGAGCCCTCAAACGATTTCTACTGCAAACATCGTGAGGAAAATGGTGACAAAAAAATACGTAGGGCGCACTAGCAGAACGAGAATTGGTAGAACATCACGAAGCAAATGGGCATTATTTTAGATATCGAAAAATTGAGTGATAAACTAAAACAGGATACAAAAGAAACTGAAAAAAATGATGATGTAGCAACTTCAACTTGAAAGATATATACCGCCAGCTCTGACTAGACAATTTCAATTTGATTTCAAGTGAACTATTTTTGCTTAATCTGCGAAGTATTCCTTTGCAATTAAATTTGCTTAAAAACCTACATTTGCTATTTTGCTGCATTTCTAACAGCATTGAGAAGAAGATTAATTTTAATCATTTCTCATCATTCTTTGTGTCCTCAACATGACTGCTTTTATCTCTGGGATTTGCAGGCATAACTTAAGATCTTTTCAAATCAGAATTGTTTAAATGAGTGTACAATTCTCAGATAACTTGCGGCGATACTGACATCAATGTAATTGTCCTGATAATGAGGGGCTGGGAGATGGAGGTGAAGGCACAGGTACTGGCACTGGAATGAAAATACTTGAAACAAGTTAGAGGATGCGGGCACCGAAATTTGTAGAGGTACTAGTGCTGAGGAAGAGGTACTTGCACTGATGTACAAGTGCTGACAATGAGTTGAAAGCTCTCAGGATATTTAGAAATGAACATCGACCGTATTGCCTTTGATTTGAAATATTGAATTCAGTGAAGATTATTTAAGTCCATCTCACCAGACTTTAGTTGTTCGCAAAACGAAGAGAGCTCTCAGAGCAGAGAAGAGAGCAACAAAGCCCAGGCTACCGCAACTAACGATGAACCTACCGAAGAATGCAAGTTAACCAAGATATCACTTACAAAAAGCTAATGTTCCTAATAACCTACTTTCAAGAATTGCTGCACTAGTGTTCAGCAGATAGTTTTTTTAGTTTACGTTCACTTCGAGCACCGTCAGGTTGTTCACCTTCGACTTGCTCTGAACTGGTTTTGTTTGTTTTTATCCAAATTTGATTTTCAGCCTTTGCTTGTGAAGAGGGTACTTGGACAAAAAATTGTGTTAAATAGGTGACGAATAAATTGCATATATGCCAGGGTTTGGACTATTCGTGTTCCCTAATTTTGAATGAAAAATTAAATGATATTCAGAACTTTTATCTAGGTATAATATTTTCTGGTTTTAGTTATCCTGAGTTTAGAAGTACGTCACCATAAATGAAAGTGTATGAAATTTGTTATGAATTCATTTTGTTCGTTATCAGCTTCTGTTCAAGGAATGCATATTCATTGCTTAGAAATTTTTCTTTTCGTGACATGATGGATCGAAATGACACAAAAATTTGATTTTCTCAAATACTTTCTTGCAGTTGTTGAATAATACCGCTAAACAATTTCTGAGCTATTAAGAACGCGGATTTTCTCAATGTTTCAGAATAATATCAATATATTAGATCAATTTTAAAATCATTTTGAGATGAAGATTTCGTAGTTACTAGCGTAGAACTGCATAAGTTATTTTTCTCCTCGCGATCACTCATGTACGACACACAAGGTTACGTGCTACTATAATTTTCGGCTACAGAACGAGTAAATGCTCTATAATAATTTCTACTGCTGTAGAACAGGTTAGGAACCAAAAGCCCTTTTTTTTCTTGTAGCATCATTGATACACTCTTCTTTGCAACAATAGCAAACTTACGAAAATGATGTAATTATTTGTCGATGTCTTACCCATTAATGCTAAATTTCGAGTTATTATGGCCCTTCCTGTACATCTGCAACAAAACCCAATCCTCATAGGCTTTGTATAAGACGCACTTAACCCATAGAAAAAATATTCAGTATGCAAATAAACATATAGTGGGGAGAACAAAGATAGACTTCAGACGGAATGAATGGATGCTGACCCAGGTCATTTAGTCGTGCCTGCCTGGCTGCACAGTTGCAATTAAAGCGGTCTAGTCAGTGCCGTGGCCGCTCAAAGACTCAGGTTTGCCAGAGTAGGTTGTGGATCTGTCGTGTGGAACGATCAGGTCACGGCTCAGGAGAAGGTCAGCAGCAGAGTTTCGCGTTTGAAATGCTCTTGTGTGTGTCGAAGTTAGCTGCTGTTTGTGTGTGTATATCAGAAGTCGTCTGCAGGTTGTCGCTTGACTCCTGTTCACAAACAGACAAGATGTCCTCTTGTCGGGTGGTAGCAGCATGCAATCCATTTGGCAGCCTGCAATCTTCCTAGTGGCTAGCAATTACTTTTGTGGCTTGCAATCTCTTTTGTGGCCTACAATCTTCCTGGTGGCTAGCAGTTACTCTTGTGGCTTGCAATCTTCCTGATGGCTTGCAATCCATGGAGCCTGCAATTCACCTTGTGGCGCGCAATCCGCTTAATTGTCAGTAATCCGCTTGTAAGTCTGTAATTTGCCGTGTGGCCTGCAATCTATTTGAAGATCAGCAATCCTCCTGGCGTCCTACAATTTTTATGGTGGCCTGTAATTCTTTCCGTTGCCGGCAATCTGTGAGTCGAGAGCCTGGAATCCTCCTGGTTGTCTGAAATCCACCTGGTGCCTGCAATCCACCTGGTGGCCTGTAATCCTCCTGGCGTCCAGCAATTCGTCTGCTGACCTGCAGACATGGACAGCTGAGATGGCCGCTACAACAGGCAGCTTACTGCAGAAGAGGAGGGGTTAGCGCTGAGCTCTTCATCCTTTTGGCGCCGCGGTGAGGACAACATTGTGTCTCGCTGCCGTGACCGTGATCGCTTCTGCCCGCATCTCAACGTCACGTGGAGACGTCGGCTGAGGCGTCAGGGTTTGATTTTTACAGCCGACGGGTTTGATTTAGTTTTCTGGGTTTGGTTTTTTACAGCCAACAGGTTTGATTTGGTTTTCTGGGTTTGGTTTTTGCAGCCGAAGGGTTTGGTTTGGTTTTTCTGGGCTTGGTTTTTACTGGCGATGAATTTGGTATGGTTTTTCTGGGCTTGGTTTTTATAAGAGAATGAAGCATCGAACTCAACATCACGACTGCGTTTGATTGTAATCATAACGTCCGTCGCAGTCGTGATGTTGAGTTTACTAATTTTATCAGATATGGCAGCGGTAAAAAGCATCATTTTTGATAATCCTAGCTGTCATTTCGGCAGCACACCATGTGGCTGCTAGTGATCTCATTTTGACAGCAGATGTTATGACAGCCACTAGCATGACGTCAGTAATAGGCATGAAACTTGATTTTCTTTCATTTTTGAGTTAAAGTCGCCGGTCCAAAGTTTCTGGGATCTCCAGAATCGTGAAATTTAAACCATACTTAGGGAAAGATTTGCAGATATTTCATCAAGTTAATTTTTAGAAAAGATTAGTTGAATGAAAGCAATTCAAATAATGCAATTGTTAAATAGAGCAAATTAAACTGTACTTTTTTGGTTGGAGTTTAGGTGAACTGATCTAGTGTAAGTAGAGAAAAGAAACCCAACATATCAAGTGATTTAGTGAAAAATTTTTATGTATTTTAACATCAATAATTTACGAAAAGGTAAAGATATCGGAGCAAAATATTGAGTGGGTAAAGGAAGCTACGTGCCACATCTGTGCTACAGAGGCCTGCCATTGTAGCATGCTGCGCGTAAGCCGACGGAGGTCCCTGCTGACACAGCCATCACACAACGCTGGCAACAAAACAGCCACACAATACATGCAACAAGACGACAATAACTCAACACTTGAAACAAATCAACAATCACACAACACTTGCAACAAGACGACAACAACACAACACTGGCAACGTGACTACAACAACACACCACTGGCAACATGACTACAACAACACACCACTGACAACATGACTACAAAAACACACCACTGGCAACATGACTACAACAACACACCACTGACAACATGACTATAACAACACACCACTAGCAGCATGACTACAACAGCACACCACTAGCAACATGACTACAACAACACACCACTGACAACATGACTACAACAACACACCACTGGCAACATGACTACAACAACACACCACTGGCAACGTGACTTCAACAACACACCACTAGCAGCATGACTACAACAACACACCACTGGCAACATGACTTCAACAGCACACCACTGGCAACATGACTTCAACAACACACCACTGGCAACATGACTACAACAGCACACCACTGGCAACATGACTACAACAACACACCACTAGCAGCATGACTACAACAACACACCACTGGCAACATGACTACAACAACACACCACTAGCAGCATGACTACAACAACACACCACTGGCAACATGACTACAACAACACACCACTGACAACAAGACTACAACAACACACCACTGGCAACATGACTTCAACAACACACCACTGGCAACATGACTATAACAACACACCACTGGCAACATGACTACAACAACACACCACTGGCAACATGACTACAACAACACACCACTGGCAACATGACTACAACAACACACCACT
>JACJUY010000688.1:115466-139232 GCA_014220935.1 Platorchestia sp. MABIK
CTATAACAACACACCACTGACAACATGACTGCAACAACACACCACTGACAACATGACTACAACAACACACCACTGGCAACATGACTACAACAACACACCACTGGCAGCATGACTACAACAACACAGCACTAGCAACATGACCACCAAAGGAACAACATAGGAACAGCATAACATCACACGAAACATGACTGAATATCTGTTTGGTCTGCATTAAATCACAATCTTTATTAGCATTTGATTCAGTAATCGAAGTTTCATACCGTGGTAATAAAACTGCAGTTATTATTTTTCGAAGCTCGTGGTCGTGAACTGTTTGTACTCAAATCCTTTCATTGAATGATACTCATACTTTTTATCCACTATTCACGTATAATGAAAACTGATTTGTAACTAATCGGTATTTCAAATTTATTTCTATTTCTTTTTCCCTTGGCTGCTCCATGGAATGTACCTCTCCTGGTGATGGCAGGAATTTTTTCATCTTCCATTGAATAAAATTGTCTATCAGTTTGAAATTGAAACACAGTTCTGATTGAAATTTAACACAATTGAAATTTATTATCTTCTTTCTCTGACGTCGCTGGGAATTTGCCTGCACATTCGTAGTACGGCGATATTTGTATTGCGCATCACTCACGCTGATGAGTTCGGACAAGAGTAGGTCAAGAGAAGAGTTTAGCAGAGTTTCCAGCTCGTGAGGCCGACGTGGCAACATCGGCAAAAGTTTGTGCATAATGATATGGTAATTAAGGCCTCCTGTAATTTAAGGCATGTACTGGAAAGTAAAACTTTTTGGCTGTGTACAAGGGCTTGTGAAAATTGCTTGAATGTAATTACTGGGAAAGATTATTTCTTCATGAATGATTCCCCATTCCTTCTGCAATAGGACATGCAATGTGGAAGTAAAAGGGAGATGGTACTGCACGAGGGTTTGTGAAGAATAACTTCAATTTCATTTTGCACAAGGAGTTATTCCTCATTCCTCCTGTAATAAAGTATGCGCTGGGAATTAGAATGGTAATGCACGAGGGCTTGCGAAGAATTACATGAATTCTATTACTGTGAAAATTTGAGAACATTGTTGATGATTCTCTCACTCATCGGTTAAACTATAACATTAGGTTATCAGCTGCTGTTATGTTATGTCGTTTCATTATGTTGTTGTCATGTTACCAGTGTTGTGTTTTTGTTATTGCTTCGACATGTGCAACTACAGGACACGTTTGAAGCACCAAGGAAGTGAAAAAAAATGGAAACTAGCGGGGGAATTTGCTGAAATGAAATATTCCCTGACGGTAATATCTCGACGAAGATTCTAGAAGAAATTGTTCGAATGAGTTTTGCACTTTTTATTACATTTTTTCATACAATTGTTTCTACCAACTATGCCTGTAGAAAAACTAATGCTTTTCTTCGGGGATTTTTCTAGCAAACGTTATTTTACATAAATAGCTCCCTTAAAAATTAGACAATTCAGTTAAAGTAAAGTCAATGAAATTTACTTCATTAATCAAAGGCGCACCCATTTGGTGTACTTAACAATCAAGTGTTCTTCTTAATTACTCTGAAGAATAAGTAACCTCTGCAGTCTCTGCCACAGCATCAGCGTCGTTACCTACCAGCCTTCCACCTGACTTGGCGACCTGTACATTTCTTCAATTTTAATAAGCCTGCCACGTTAGATCTACTCCTGAGGATGGCCGGTGTCGTGGCCACTGTCTCCAGTGCTTCATCGCTCCTACGTCGAGAGGGCCTTGACGCTGCCATGATCGGCTGGTCTTCACTGCCGCCCTACTGCCTCCCTGCGCTTCGCTTCTGCTTCGCCACTGGAGTTCGGCTGCTTAACTCATGTGAGTCACCGTAATGGTTTGCGCCACATTGTTACGTAGGGACGTCAGTTGCAGTTCCAAAGAACCTGCCTTACTTTTCTTAAATAAAATGGGAGATTACAATCTTGAGTAATGTTACCTTAAATCAACTCAATTCTAACTCTAAATTAATACTGTAATAATTGTCACTCCAAATTTCTATTTCAATTATTATTAAATTTCGTGCTCTAAATAAGATTACTGAAATTAATAATGTATTACTATATATAATTACTATCATTTATTCAAGATTTAGCATATTTTCTGGGAGTAGAATTAGTTAGTCTTAATACAGCCAACCTCATAAATTACGTAAGCTGAACTCTCTAGCCCTGCATTATTTTCTGCAGAAGTACGTGTCATCTTATGCATAATTCTCACGTCACGATTCTTAAATTACGTCCGTGGTCTTTCTGACCCATCAATTTTGCGGCGTGAGATTAAACTTAAATTGAGCTAATATTTAATCTACGAATTTTTAAGCAGTCGATATCGACTAAATTTCTCCAAATTGTTAATCTTTATTCTCCCGTGACAGTGATCTCGGCGCGGCGCTGGAGGGGCGCTACAGGCGTGCTGGTGTCTTCATCTCTCCCTTCTTCCGGCCCACTCGCGGGAGACACCATTCATTTATTAAGTGAAATAAACTAGTATTAAATTTTAATGTTTCTTATCCCTGCGTCAGTGTCACGCTTCGTTTTTGTCAATGCCCAAGCATCGAAGCCAAATTAAATTTGGAGAGAGGGAGAGAGAGAGAGAGAGACATGGAGAGAGAGAGAGAGGGAGAGAGGGAGAGAGAGAAAGGGAAAGAGAGTGATTGTAAATATGGTTCTTCAGAACGAAGCAAGTTTCAATTTCCATTGTGTTGTTGGGGATCGCAAAGGTCATTTCAAATCTTGAAAATAGAATCCTTTGAATTTTACTTTTTAATACTGTTAGTATTCACCCTAGAACACGATGGGAGGAATGAACACAAACTCCTTTCTTTTGAAACACTGCACAAAAGGTTTCGAACAACGGAATAACCCAAACAAACACTGGCGATTAACACGAATAAGGAACTCCAAGATACATCTTAAATTCCCTTCTCAACAAAGATTAAAAGAAATCTGGCCACACGAGACCGAGCTGCTCAGAACAGTTTTTTGTAGTTAAAAGTCTATGTGTTACTGCATTTTTCCTTTCCTCCTATCTACTAAGAACAGAAAATATTGTGTATGTGTTGTGAAACATTTCAAACGAGAACAAAAATGTGAGCATGTTTACTGAATTCCAAAGTGAAGGAAGATCTACAGTGTTGTATCCCGTATTCTTTACCCAAATTTTCCGAGCAACAAATTGTGTTCTACATTCGTACAAAACTAAGACTTGTAAAATCATTCATAATGTTGTACTCATCGTTCGACGACGAATACTGAAAATCAATTCTTGGTTTCTTTGACTTCCGTAATGGCTAATAACAAAATTTGTGAAGTTGACTCAATGCTCCAAGGAGTCTTACCTCGTCCAAAAATGTAGGAAGTGTAGTACACAATGAGAATATTCTCACATGTCTCAATTTCTCATGTCCCCTAACGTTATTCTGTAATTTTAACAGGTGAGTCTGCCATGCCTTGGGGAGCTACAGCTAGTATCTTCAAACCCTCCTAAATTATCGTGAGGACTGTCCCTTCGTACGACGCTTTCACGTGTTTACAGCGGATTTTCGAAGTACAAATACCAAAGATAAAGCGATATTCGATAAAGCGACCTGCCCAGATCCCAGATCTGGGGAGGATTCCCAGATCTGCGGTCCCGCCTCGTGTACTTCACGTTCGATCACGTTTGCTCATTCATGATCGAAGTATATTTTTTGTGAGAAAAACATTTCAAATGATGCTTACATAGTTCACCTTATTATAAACGTGAATGTTTTATGATTTCTCAGTTTACTAGAGCTATTTGGTACTTCATATGTTTCTTCATTGTTCATCCCCGATCACTAAAAAAAATGATTATTCATGAATTGAAAATGACCTTAGCAGTGGAAATTTTAAATTTTTTGAAGATCTAAACAATTTTTTTTTCTGTTTCAACCATCTAGTTAAAATTAAACCAGAAAGAAATACAACATCTCAAATTTTCTTGTCTAATTTAGTGCAAATAATTTTTCAATTTGATAGTAAACACCTTGCGAATCCATCACGATACCTACTAGATTATATTTTTTTCCCCATTTCATGCGACAGCCCCTGAACATTCTTAGCGTCCGATGGTAAACAGTGTGCTGCAGCTAGCCTGGTATAAACCAGTCTAATCTCATGACGGGAGGCAAATCTTTCGAGTTTCTTATAGTCTTTTATCAACCAAACTCTTCCACAGTTGTTCAAGTGCTCACCACCAGACTCAACGTGAGACATCATATCGATGACCTCTGTCGGTGTCCGCCGCACATGCTGGTACTGTGTGCTGGTGGGGTGTGGGTTGATGGACTTTTTCGCTGCTGGAACATTTCTCGGATTACTCAAGAAATATCAAGCAAATTAAATTGTTACTTTAATTCTCTAATTTCTTGTCCTATTAATTTTAGCACAAAAACTTAAAAAAATTGTGTTTGAAACTATTCTCGCTCAAAGACAAAAAAAGTGGCCCTAAATCTGAGTGCAACTATGTCTACATAGTTATTGATATCGAAAAACTTTTTACTCTGAATTAAAGCAGACTATTTTCCATTAAAATGAAATAAATCAGAAACCTCTATGTTTAATGGTTACTGTATAATCACAATTAAAAAGGAGGGGACATTTTTGTGGGCCACCCTGTACAAGGTTAAACTAATATTTTCATTATTCTAAATTTATAATATGAAGAAACGTCTGAATTTCATGCCTGCGCTTCAGTGTTTGTAATCTTATGAAAATCGCCCGTGCTTGAAATTTCCATGGAAATATCAGAGGCGATGTTTCACATTTACGCAGCATCACCTCGTGCTCTCACACCGAGGGGATCAATTTATTCAGGCACAATTTCCTCAGGTACTCAGGTGATTCTTTTCAGCATGCCTGCACAGGTAGCGGGCAGACGTGCCGGGTAATTGCAGTGGCCAAATTTTACTCGTTCGCAGAGCGCATAAATTCGTTCCGCGTAGAAAGATTTCCCGAGGGGAGGAATTATTTTGAGCGTATACTGACGAATTTCTTATTTTTGAGTTAAAACACGGTCATTGTGGCACGTCTGAGGGCAGAGGTCGGGCAAATTGCCTTATTCATGGCCCGCGATTAGGTCTTTATGGCGTTGCTTGGAAGTTTGCATTGCATCTACAGCGCCTTATAATTATTGTGAATTACTTTTATTGTACTAGCTCATAAACACTAATTTTATGCATGAAGTACAAATTAGTAACTTGATTACATATTTCAGTATGACAAAGAAAACCACTAGAGAACAATTAACAAACCGGGGATTTTAATTCCTCGCCGGTACACGATCAATTCAGATCGAGACACAACTAGGAATGGCACAACTTTGCTTCCGAGATGACGGCAATTCAAGCCATTATTGAAATGAAATGACTGCTAACGAGATTTCGCTGTGAAAAGCAGTTCGTCGCACAGTATTTCGCTGACACATAATCCAACGCATGGGGAAACCAACCAATTGTCACCATATCAAACGCACGTGGAAATATTCTAAGTGTTACATCCCTACTCAACAGAGGTACAAACAACCTTAGTGTTTCTCTAATCTAACGCATGTGGAAACAATCCCAGTGTTGCCTTCTATATTCAAATTCAACGAACTTGAAAGTAAGCGAAGTGATGTCTGTTAATACTAAGCATGTGAAAACAATTGAAATGTTTTACTATGCGGGTGTTTTCTTGCTACTTTTTTTGACGACTTCCATCACTTATTATTTAGACAGTTCACCAAAGTATGATACTTCGTTTTACACAAGAAAAGTTTTCTAATTACCATTGTGTAATTGCTTTTTAACTTTCAGTTCTGGAATTTTTGTCCTAAAATTACAGAGCTGAAGTATTAATTTTAAACCCCCAAGAAATGTATCAAACTGACGTCTCGCAACGCTGGGAGTTATTCTGCCATCCAATACTAGAGATGATCATAGGACACATGATTTTTCGTGCAATAGAAAGACGTTTGGAAAAATCGCTTTGCGATTTTAATAATGCCTTCAGTAAGTTATTAATATACTATATAACAGTACAGTAATATGTACCTTAATAATATCACAAACAGCCAGCAGTAAAACTAAGTTACATTTCGTCGGACGTGGACGTGAGTTGAAAGAGAGAAGAAAGATTGGTCAGAGGAGATGTCATTTTTGCAGAGGACCCATTAATGGCTGATAATAATTCATACACCGTCAATTGCACTGTTACGACTGAAAATATATCACTTGAATGGAACATTTATGCGCCTTCGAGCGGTTATTGCACATTTCGCGGCACTGTTCTCACGGTTTAAATGTTCTTGCGCCAGTTGCCACATTTCTTGGCACGGTTCCAGCCAAATTACTCGCTCATCACATCAAGTGCTTAGAAGCGCAGGTTCCAAGCCAGCAATGATAAGCAGATGGTTACGGTTTCATTGAAATTGGCTCAACTCCTAATTTTCCTCACGTTCTACTCGTTTTTTAAACGTTAGCAATAGGAAGTAATGATTTCATCTGAAATCTTACGGGAAGCGTTTTTGACCCGTGATTTGCTCACTACCTCTTTATTCCTGAAGTGCACTCTAATACCTCTTTAGTGAGCTTGTCGCTAACTACAGAAAACATGAGAAAGAAATTCAGGTTCACAAGCTAATTCAAACGACGCTACAATACTGAAGATTTCAGACAGCAACTGACAGATGTGAATTTATTTCTGTTGAATAATACGAGCACCAAGAACATCATTAAATAATACCGCGAATATCATTCAAGAGAAAACGAGAAAGTTATTTAATCATCAGTTGAAGAAATGTTGGTATTATTTGAGTGATATTGATACTGATATAATGAGTATAATTGAGTGTCATTCACAATAAATATTGCTTTGCCTGATATACCGTAAATTTTTCCCGCATTTTTCTAAGCGCTGTATTAAAATTAACCGTTTTGAAAGTTTTGTTTGTAAATAAATATTCGGATAAATAATATCCGGCAAGCTGCTCGAAAAGTACAGTTAATATGAAAATCCGAACATTTGTCACTAGTTTTGTGGGGAAGCTCAGTGATTTGCTTGTTTTTTCTACTCAGCGGTCCTTAGGTACGATATTGTTGTGTTTATATGGAAATTAATCGGTTCTGATAGCTCTGTAGTGGAAGAAAGAATAAAATGTGGGGTGATACAAGTAAAATATGGAGCAACCCAGCGTGGAAAGCTTGTGATATATTCTCCGGTATTTTGTAACAGTCTGTCAAACAATCTCGCCTTTTCTGTTATCATCTGCAAAATTGACTGAACAAAAGCTCAAATATTTATTCCTCGGTTACACGATTCGATGAAAAGAAACATTTTTCTCCCAAGCCACATGTATTCTCAACCATTCTTTGAAAAAAGTCATTAAGCATTTCAAAACCTTCTCCCATGAACTATGAAATAGGCAATTACTCCCACAAACGTTTCGATCGCAGAGAAGCCATGCGCTTGCAGAATCTTGTTAAAAGTTTGCTTAGTTAATCATTGCTAGCACCAGCATAGAGCAGCGCATGCGGTAAAAGAATTTTTCAAAATGTATTTCACCATCAGTGCTTCATAAATAACTTTATGGTCTGAGTAAATCGTTGAGAAATTTAAAAATTTCAGAAATGCAAGCTGCTCCGTCGCACATTTCATTTCACTTGGCCGGATGCGATTCAATAACTAATTTAACTGCGAATGTGTTAAGGATATTTTTTTTCAACACGAAAGCTTTCGTTTCAACTCTTTTTTTTGTATTACTGAATACAGTATACGTAATTGGGTTAGGAATTAATGCTCTCGTAATTTATAGTCAAATAGAATCTTGTTGAGATACATTAAAAATTGACATGCATGCAAGCATCCCAGGCTTTCTTGCCATGGGTTGAATTCAGGCGTGATCATGGAGACGTCATCAACATATAGACAACAAACATAGTTTTCTTGATCCCCTAACGCATGAAGAGAACAATTATTTTTTTTAAATAAAATGTTGCTTATTCTCAGAATTCACCTCGAATATTTTCAGCAAAATTATAGATTATGCATCGTTGGTTTTTTTGATTTAAATCTAATATAGAAACATCCCTTTTCATCTTACTTTAGAAATTAACCACTATTTTAGAGAAAGTTCAAATTCGAGAGCCAATAGAGCATACCTAATCACAAAAATTACTGAAGTTCTATTTAAAAAAGGATTCCATGAAGTTTTGCTGTTCAAAAATGGACTCACTGAAATGATTACATTTTCTTTTCATTGTTGCGGAACATTATAGCTAATAGTAGGTATAGTAAAATGTTCATTTCCTAAATGAAAGGAGAGCGAAATAACATTTGCCAGAGAACTCCACAAAGCAACAGGCTTATACGTCGGATTGTCCACCTGCCCAAGCTTCCCTGTCATGTCATGCCCTCTTTGATGAAGAGTTTGCTGTCCACTTAAGCGCAGAGCTGGAGCCTGAGCCTCTCATTAGCATCGTGCGGTGCACTCACTGCAGTGCGATACCCACTGGAGCGCAAGCTGTGGTGAGACCAGTCCAGGCTCCTGTGATGCCAAATGTGGTGCTGTCTCAAATGCAACTGTCGCTCTACCTGTGATACATACTATGCTGCTACCTGTGATACAGCTGTGAGGCCGATTGTTAAAAGAATCTAATAACAGGGAAATTTGATGTCAAAGCTTTGGAATGTGACCTAGCTGAATCTGAGAGGTATCGCAACAGGCAGCTGCTTTTATTTTTACGAAAATGGATGTACGAGGGTTTTGGTACAGTGAATTAGCACTCGACAATAAATACAAGCGCTAACAATACCCCAAAATCGTTCCGTTAACAGTATGATCCTAAAATTGCTCGGATGATGTTTTAATATTCAAGTACTTAAAATATAACGAAATTGCTGAGTCTCACGTAGAAGTGCAGATAATTAAAAAAATAATCATTTTCAATACATTAATTGGAGTAGTACGGCAAAATTATTCCACTCTTTTTTCGTCATTGTTTGATTTTTTTCTAAATGAATTCACAAGTGAAATAGTCGGAAAAAAGAAAGTTTCCGGCTGTAAACCAGTCCGAATACCCTGTAAAATAAATACAGGCAACGCTTCAAACTATGTAGTAAAACAACAGAACAACGACCAAATTGTCAGAAACATTATCAACATCAGCCGCAGCGATAATAATTCGCAATTCACAAGACCATTAATAACAGTTTACAACAATAACTAAGAACATACACGGGGTGCTCATAAAGTCTCTTGACTATTGCAAAAATATGTAACAAATGCAGTTGATAGGATATTTAATTCAGATTTGTTCTATGTGATTCAACGTTCATTGAAGTATGTTTACCATATTCAAATAGACTTCTACATGGGGAACATTAGTTGACGAAGTATATCAAGATGGTATTCGATTTTTAGCCCTGTTCTCTGTAGCACAGCCACATCAATTGTGGCAATGGCAATGGCTTTACTTAAGGTCAGTAATGTTCCGTAATTTTGTTCGATACACGATATCTTTAACATAGCTCCGTAGAAAGAAGTCGAGGGGAGTGATACCTAGTGCAAGTGGTACCCAAGGAATTTGCCCATCCCTTCCAATCCACCCGAATGGAAATGTTTGACTGAGGGATCCACGAACATGCGGTTCCCAATATGGTGGTGCATCATCTTGCTGAAAAATGATGGTTGGTTGAAAGTCATTCAGCTGTGGTGCCACACATGCATTTAAAAGGTCAAGGTAAACATTTAACGTAATTGATGTCTCGTTGAACAAAAATGGACCAATTGTTGATGCTGTGTTACAGCGAACATGGCAAGAAATCGAGAACCGTCTTGATGTGCTTCGTGCAACTGTGTAATGGTGTCCATGTCGAAGTATATTGAATGAAGTAAAAACTTTAATTAACGCTTCATCCAATAAAACAAATCTGAATAAAAACGTTATTAAAAACATTAGAAATTAATTTTAAAATTGATAAAAAGACTATATGGGCACCCTGCATTCCACCAAAAATGCTCTGTAATTGATTTTATTGGTCAGTATTGGTTGGAGTGATTGATTGTGAAGTCTGCTGTCGGCTACCCTCCCGTGGGAGGAGAAGCCTGGTATATGTATGTATGCATGTATGTATGTATGTATGTATGTGTGTATTGGAGCAATATCAGGATAGCAAAAATACGAGCTGCTTCGTGTCACATTTTACTTCACTCAGCCGGATGCGAATCAATAACTAATTTGAAAATGGATTTCAATGAAATCGTTCATTTCAGCTTTAGCTGTCAACAATTAGTAACACATGGGTGTTAGAATGGGGTAAATTGGGAATTAATTAAATCTGTTCACTATTCTCAGTAATTGAGCGCAATGAACTTTGGTTTCATGTTTCTCCGTGCTTTGCATGGAGAAAAAGTGAGACTAAAGCTAAACAGCTCTCATTTTTCTTAAGGATCTATCGAAAAGCTTCCTCCTCTCAAATTCAATAACAGCTTCGATGAAGTTCATTAAGATCCCATCTTAACGTGTTGTCTTTCAGTTGCTGTCAAAATACTTTTCAATTTGACGCCATTTGACAGCGTCTCAAAACTCCGCTCCACAAAATGGCCTACCATCCCGCAAGAGAAGCCCGAGAGTCGCACGACCGCCGTGGCTGGAAGTAATCTCACAGGCAGAGCAGCTAACGCGTTTACGTCCTGAAATGCGTAGCAAATTTTCCGGTAGCAATTGAGCCGGAGCCCGCGACAAATTGGTTTCTTTCCATTTATTTTAATTTTCTCTTTGAGTAATTCAGTTACTCTGCTTGACATTTCCTCCAAGGGATGTCCGCACTCCATGATCGTAGCCTACTTATCAGCCACTGCAGGATAAAGAAAAAGATTGAATTTTACTTCTGGGAGATGAGAAAGATTTAGGAAAAATTGAGGAGATCGTGAACTTTAAATATTCGTGCTTTAGCGCATGTCATTTCACTTAATGACCGGTTCATTATCGCCTTAGAAAACGGCTAGAAAATTAATTCGTAACCTAGTGCGCAAAAGTGAAATTTTCAACGCCGTTTTATTTCGAACACGGAAATTGAATTTGCATGTAATATTGAATAACTTTTAGCATTGGATAATATTGAATATTGAGAAAAATCAGGCTTCTACACAGTAGGAGGAACGAAAAATCCTCGAAAAAGTAAAAAATAATATGATCACTGCTCTCGGGTTGCAAAAAATTACGGAGACCCATTTTCGAGCACCACCATGTAAAAGCGCTGGTGTGTGCTGCTGTGCTTCATAAGGTTATTCATTTCTACATCGAGCGTCTTGTTATCAGTGTATTCAGGAACAAACTTGTGTTATCCCCGTAGTTGCGAAGGACATATTTTCCGCAGGGTTGCTCTATTCGTGGCACAATAGAGACCGAAATGTCCAAGATGTTGCTTGTAGCATGAAGCATTCTATAAACAAGGTTGTTTATCATGTACTGTAGTTATTAATGCTATTTCACTATCAGTGCTGTTCCCAATAATACTCCGTGTACAGTACTTGCAAAGAAAGGAGGTATTAAAAACATAGCGTGCTGTAGCTTGCACTCCTCGTAAAATATTTCCTCCAAAACATTGAAAATGCCCATTTTGCCGTAACAGGGTAGGGAAACTAACCTAGAGGAACTAAATGTTTAAAATTTAACTACGTTTGTGCGGTTGGTTTGGTTCTGATTGGCAGGACTGAAAAAGTTGACTGCACTGCTGAAATCTACTCATATCCTTTCTAAAAAGTGTGGAAAATATAACTGAAAGATAATGTTTTACTCAGTTTTATAAAACCAAATTTGAAAAAGGTAGTGAAATGATTGAAATGCTTTTCAGTTATGCCGGTATGTAAATGAGCAATTTACTTAGTGGTGCACATATGTATGTCCCTATACGCAGTCAATTTGTTAAGGGAGTAATTATGGAAATCACTGCATTGAAGTGTATCATGAAGTTAAAGGACCAAATACTAACATTTTTAGTTGGACTTCGAATAGTTTCGAATTAACATTTCCTTAACTAACCGCACCTAATTTTGACGAGTTCTTCGAATAACTGCATAGCTTAAAATGAAAGATTAGTGTCTGTGATTAAGTTGCCATGAGAATCATGCAGGTCAACCCCGAACGAGGTATTACTGATGCTGTTCTGGTCAAATTACCTGGCACCGTCACAAGAGTTGCACGTATGTAGCTCGCTGAGTTCTGCCTTGTTCACGCTTTGTCGGCGATCGCATCGACGCGAGCTGGCGGCAATAGCCTTAGCAGCTCCCATCAAAGTTTTATTTGACGCGACTCCGGCAACTTCCGCTGAGGTGTGTATGGGCGGAGAACATGTGTAGATATGTGGGGAGACATAGGGAGGTGGGCTTTACTTCTAAGTGTGGGGAGACATAGGGCAGTTGATTGCATCTATTTTAAGAAGGCTATAGAAGGGACTTCTACTGTCGGTTTTTCCCTGACTGTTGCAAATCAACGCTGGAGCGAACTGCCGGATGTGCTTTAGCGTTTTATGTAAAATACTAGCGTATTTTCGAGAGGTTAACATGAACTTGGCAATCAATTTTCACTATTCTCAAACGGTGATTTCAAATGTGATATCATGCCTTCCAACCGAGAACAATGTCGAAAAAAGTTCTGCAACTAAGTGCGGTGGTACTCAATGAAGCATGTTTGGCCAAGGCAGATTTATTTGCACAAATAACTGATCAAATATGATAACTTTCACGAATGAATTATTATTCAGAAATTTCAACTTCTCAAATGAAATGTTTTTGACGAGTGTTCAACAATTTGAAGACTAAAATTACAAAGTAATCGCTGGTCATCCATAAGTGAAAATTTTCGGATTGGCTCGTTTTGAGAATGGTGATGTTGTATTAGTAAGCTCATATCGAATTCTCATAAGGATACCAAGACTTCATAAATAACGCTAAAGTACACTCCTCAGTTCAGCCAGTCAGGTAGAAACTTGTCACTGTCAAGGTGAACCCTAGAAAAGAGGTTGTCTCTATAGTGATATCAAAGCAATATCGTCAGAGCACCAAGAATATCTTCACAAGCATGATTCTGTTAATCTGAAGCCATACATGTGAGTGAGAAGGCTTGGAGTGTTCATGAGATTCTTATTTGAGACTCCTATGTTCGAAATTAGAAGAATCGAGGTCATTTTATATGCCAAACCAGAAAAAAGATGTTGATGTTAAATTAAGTTAGGGCATAGAAAATGAGAGTCAAAGCGAGACGCTTCAGTGCAAGTGAATTCACCCTCTAGTTTCTAGTTTGTTCCCAGGGAGCCTTCACTACTTAATACCTCAAATCATCTGAACCTCTTTAATTCATTTGGTAATCAAATTTCGTGCTGTTTTAATAAATGGTTCTGAAATATTTTTTCGATAAAAATGATGAATAGAATACTGTGGTATTAGAGAAAGTTGAAAGGAAAAAAGACAGATGTGCGTAAGTACAGGTACGTAGGTTCAATGTACAGTAGTCATTTAAGGTGTAAAAATGGAAGAAGTGTAGAACACAATAAGGAAGTTCTCCCATGTGCTTATTTCTCATGCCCTCCCACGTCGTTCTGCAATCAGAACTGGTGACTTATTCAGTCGTATAATATGTGATTTGAACGGTTTATTTCGTATTGTATTGGTTAAATTTTAAGCAAAAGTTCGCGGCAATGGCTGAAATTCACGATCTATGTAAATTCACGCTGATCTCTTAGTACTCAGTAGAATTCTCTGCATCCCTTTAACACCTTTGATTATAAAGTATTAAAAAGAAAAATTTTCGTGCAAGGAACCGAAGATAGTTTTTTATCAGCATGCCTCAAATTCCTCGTGAGGTGTCAATCCCAGAACGGTGACGTGAACAGAGAAATAAGCTGGCCAAGTGTTTCTAAAAATACACTACACAAATTCCTCTAATTCTCCTAAGTGCACGCAGCAGCGCTCCGATGGTCATTCGGAACACGTGAGGCTAAAGACTAAGGTAATCCAGTATAATTCATTCTTGGCTGCTATACTGAGGTAATCCGCTCGGCTTCATTCTTGGCTATTAAATAACAGCTAAATGCTGGGCTTCATTCTTGGCCATTAAACAGAAGTGATCCGTCAAGCTTCATTCTTGACTATTGAAAAGAAGCAATATCCTTCGTTTTATTCTTGGCCATAAAACAGATGTAGTCTGACAGGCTTCATTCTTGGCTATTAAAAAGAAGTTATATGCTGCGCTTCAATCGTGGCCATGAAACAGAAGTGGTCCGTCAGGCGTCGTGCTTGGCTATTAAATAAATAGGAGTAATCCGTTACGTTTTATTATTGGCCATTAAACTGAAGTAATCCGTCAGGCTTAATTCTTGGCAATTAAAGTAGAGTACTCTGCTGCACTTCATTCGTGGCTATTAAGCTGAAGTAATCCGTTAGGCTCATTCTAGACAGTCAAACAGAAGTAATCTAACGGGGTTGATTCTCGAAGAACAAACTGCCATTCTTCAGCATTCGCAATGCTGGTGTTATGGTTTGCTCAGTCCTTGTCGTTTCTGGTGTAGATGGTCGGGAGAATTGCAAATTGTTGTTGCAGTCTCTCATGTTATCAATAGTAATGTGAATTGCGAATTATTATTGCTGGTGATGTTGATAATGTTCCCGACAACTCGGTTGTTGTTTTATTTTCTTACCATGTAGTTTGAAGCGTTGCCAGTATTTAAGGAAAATTTCTGCATCTATAGAGAAAAATGAAAATGATGACAATTTGACTCAAGAATTTATTGAAAAATTAAGAAAATCATAGAATTATGAGAAAGAGATTGCCATATTTCTGCGGTACTACTCGATGTTGCAAAAAGTGTTTTTTTATATTTTTATATAGTTCTTCCACTAGATTGACTTGGTCATTTGGAGATATTTTAAGTAGTCAAATATTAAGCACATCGTCCTAACAGTTATAGAACCATGTCTCTTATGAGGTGGAGAGACGGCAATTTCTAGAAAACGTGAGAAACAGGGACTATGAAAGAAAAATAATACTGATTTTGGGGTATTTCGAGTGCCTGTCATTGTCGACTGCTCATTCTTTGTACCAAAAACAACGCACATCTATTTTAGCAAAGATAAAAAGTAGTTGCCTGTTGCGATATCTCTCTGATGAAAACATTCATCTTCATAAAGTTCCGGAGTTTTTGACAAAAGTTTTGAAAGCTGTTCTTAGAATCTTTTGACCATCGGCCTCACATGCTGTATCACAGGTAGCAGCATAGTATATATCACAGGTAGAGCGACAGTTGCATTTGAGACAACACCACATTTGGCATCACAGGAGCCTGGACTGGTTTCATCACAGCTTGCGTTGCAGTGGGTATCGCACTGCAGTGGGTGCACCGCACGATGCTAATGAGAGGCTCAAGCTCCAGCTCTGCGCTTAAGTGGACAGCAAACTCTTCATCAAAGAGGGCATGACATGACAGGGAAGCTTGGGCAGGTGGACAATCCGACGTAAAAGCCTGTTGCTTTGCGGAATTCTCTGACAAATGTTATTTCGCTGTCCTTTCATTTAGGAAATGTAAATTTAAACGACTTAGCAATAGTTACAATGCTCAGCAAAAACGTGAAGCGAATTTAATCATTTTAATGTGTCTGTTTTCAAAAAGCGAAACTTCATGGAATACTTTTTTAAATAGAACTTGAGTAATTTTCATGATTGGGTTTTCTTCATTGGACCTTGGAGTTGAACTTCTATTGAAATAGTGGTTAACCCCTTAAATATTATTCGGAGGATGTTTTCATTTAAGTTAAAATTAGAATATCGAACGATGTATATGGTAAAATTTCTTTAAATATTCGTGTTGAATTCTTAAAATAGAGAATTTCAAAAATGAAAAAAATCAATTTAATTTCAAATCGTTTCATGTAATAATTAACAAGATGTTCATTACAATTTAAAATAATTCAATTTGAAAAATAGTTGCTTGCATCATGAGTTCGAATGTTGAGTAAACTGTGCTTATCGTGTCTATCTTGATGACATCTCCATGATCACGGCTGGTTTCAACCCTTAGCGGGGCTGCTTGAGATGCTGGTATACATGTCAGTTTTTGATGGATCTCTACAGTATATTATTCGACCTCATATTACGTGAACATTTATTCCTAACACAATTACAAATATTTAGTCATAAGAAGAAGAAAAGTTAGAGCAAAAACATCGTATTGAAGAGATACATCTTTAATACATTGCGTAATGAAGTCCTGGTTTATCCACAATTACAGATAATTACTCATTGCATAAAATGATTGAGTTCTGATAATTCAGACAAAATTGAACAAAAAGTAATTGAAATATTTGACGGGGTTTCCGTAGACTATTTTTCATGTTGTCCAACTCCTGTATTTGCGCTAGCTTCAGTCACAAGTCTGTCTCTTAACGGAATAATAAAAATAGACGATACTAACCGAATATTTTTCAAGAATAGCTACACAAATTGCTGCAACCGATACCTGATTTGAGGGTAAAGAACACATCCGGGCTCCTGATTCGGCTGATTCCCCTCTGTGCGAGTTATTCATAAAATAGTCTACGGAGATTGGTCTTAATATTTGAATTACTCTCTGGTAGTTGATTTACACATTTTTTTACATGTGCATAAAAAAGATTACCGAACCTGTCAAAGTGATTTATGTATCATTAAATAGATTGCTTTATTATTACAGATTTTTTACTATGAAATTGAATTTGCAGTTACCAGTTAATTCGACATGTTTTAAATAAATCGGGGGTTTTGAAGCTTTCGTTACCTTCTCTATCTATCAGGGCAGTCTCTTTGAGATCCTACTGATATTTTTGTCGAGGTTACTGACAACTCGAAGTGTTCATAAACGGTACTGCCTCTAAGAAGATTCGCTGCATTTTTCAAAATCATTAAAATTTATAAAAGTTCATCCGAAGATCATGAAACACAGCATAAAATTAATTTTTGGCCAATTTTATATTCGTTCATAATGACTGAGACGATCACAAGTCGGACGAAGACAAAGAACGGGTATTGAAACACAGGAAGTTGAAAACTTCTAATGTGTTTGAAAACGGTATACAGGATATTGAATGAATCGAGATTTGAGCAAAATTTTTGAATCGGATGCTTACAAGGTTGCTCATGTGCTTGAAAGGCCATTGTTCAGTTGTGGTATTTCACATCTTATTTCGCGAGATATTCGCTAAAAAGTTTAAAATTAGTCAAACGAAACTGCGCAACTGTTTTCAACTGAAGAAATTGCTTCATCAAAATTGTTCAATGACTTTCCAGAAGTGATGCGAACGAGAACTGGTTAGCAATTAGCTTTTAAAATTTTGGAAAATAATTAAAGTATTAACATTCTAGAGTTCAATTTATTACGAGATTATAGTAAAACTCAGGCAGCAACAGCAGAAGGTAGCAGCAGGAGGCAACATGAGGTAGCAAATATAAATGCCCGCCTGGTTCATCAAAAATAAATCTGGTCTTCACATAGAAACGATTCATTGACACAATAAGAGACTCCACTCTTTTTCCCAGTGCTAATTAATGCAAAAAGACCACCTCCTTCTCTTTTGCTCGCCTGAAAGCAGCCAGTGACCCGCAGTCACTGATGCAACTTTCGAAACTAGTGATTTTCACACAGGTGTCGGTTGGGAAGTGCTTTGCTTGCTGTTAAGCAGCTAAACCAGCATTGCCATTCGCTGATCCATGTTCCATCTCTGCCATTTCAGAGTTTAATCAAGCAAATACCGGTTGGAGATCTGCTCTCTGCACAATCGAGCAGCCTATCTAGCATGACCATTCGTTGATCTATAAATGACGTGCATATCTCTGTCATTACAGAAAATTTGATCAAGCCAACATCGATAGAGGAACTACTTTCCACACAATCTAGCATGGCTATTCTCTGATCTATAAATCACGTGCATATATCCTACACCAGAATTTGTAATGCGATTCTTATTGACGAAGGCATTTTACAATGTTTACTGATAAAAGACAACTATTCAGGTGAGAAAAAGTTGCCCGAACTTGAGGATCTAAGAAAATACGGAGAGTTCGAAATTTTCCTTGAGACTTACAACTTTTACCACTCCATGTCCCGAAGACAATAGATTGTTGGATTTTGATTTAACCATTAATTTTATATCTAATGTCAAAGTTTGCCTCATTAATTTCCCAGTTTCCAGCACATGTAACTTTCTTCAGATGCTGTAACATCATTCATGTTTTTTCAAATTGATGTTGGTCAGTGAATATTCGTAATTATTGAGATCAAGTCTTTCTAGTTTTACCTGGGGTTATGCAGTTGGATGAAAATAAGTTTCTTAATAAGAAATAGTTTTCTATGAAAACTTTTGTGCTTACCTTTTGAACGAAGGCTCCAAATCATCAATTCATTAAAATTTATTTTTTGATTTTACAAATCTTTTACAGTTAAATAAAATTGGCTGCATATGACACTAATTATGAGCGCGTATTGTCTTTTATTTCGTGCAGGCATGCTCTGAGGGTGCTCATTCAATGAGATTTGATTTTACTAGGTGGGAGATACAAACTTGTGACTTAACAAGAACAATCCTCTGTAGATGGCGTGGTAGCTATACAACTCCTGACCGAATGGAGCATGAGAGAAAAGAACGACTACAACATCACTGTTGACAGTATGCTGGAAAACAAAGGACCCCCCACGGCGATATAAGAAATGATATCCACCCTGTGTACAGAAATGATGAACTGAGGAATATCGAATACACCGATGAAACGCCTCTGTAGTGTCCTCGGTGGTGAAAAGCCGAATGTAATAATAATAAAACTGGAAAATAAAATGAAAGTTGTGCACTGATTGTTTCATTTAAGAGAAAAGATTTTCTAGCTGTGCATGCACTATTTCATTTATTTACCGGATGAAAAATATCATAAAGATGTAAAATTTACAGCGTTCAAAAAAAGTTAATGATGTAGAATCTGCTATTAAATCTAAAATTTACATCTGTACACTTCGAAGTTTTTTTAATTTTCAAAAATGCGCCTCTCAAGATTAAGCGAAAGTGAATATTATTGATGAGACACTACACATGTATCCAAAACGGAGCACAATTCCAAAATTATTATTCCAGTGAAATAATTTCGAACTCTTTAACGTTGAATGTTTAGGAAAAGAATTGACAAAATCCCATTACGATTGTCCCTCGGTAGCTCGCGACATTCAGCGAGGAGTTTCATTTGGAAAATCCAGGAGCAATCTCCACTTGATCCGGTGAAACGATCTGCCAGAGAGATTCCTCTCGTGTGGAACACCGTGCTTGTCCCTGACATTTCTGAGCTCGGTTGCTCACAGTCACACAGTGGAGCTAGGCCGTCCCGTTGTGCTGAACTGTTATGTTCAAACTTTTGGCCTAATTGAATCATCTAGCGATATATGTGGCGAGCTCGGAATGGAGAGACGATCCTAGATTTGTGTGGGGTTAAAATGCCTAATAAAGAGACGGACTTGAGTAAATGGTTTAGAGGAACTATTGAGCAAACTGTAACAAAATTAAAATGAAAGGCTTATCATAATGATTCCTGATAACACATTGGCTTCAGCGTTGCCACTGTTAAGTAACCATAAACATCATCTTGGTGGTGCCAGTTCGAAAAAGTATTGAATGTGTCGATTTTCTCTGAGATTACAAGTGTTAGTAATACTGGTTGAAAATATCGCCGTGAGAATTTTTTGCCTAAAAGTTCTACTACAAACTGAAAAAAGCATTTAAAAAGCAACCATCAAATCATTATTTTGCTTTTAAATTAGTGTAGCGTGAATATGTAGGATTCATTTGTGTTTCTGGAGTGTGGCCTAAAAAATTAAGATTCATACGCCTCTTCCTGCAAAGTTTAAAGAAAAAGTTTTCTTTCATGTTTAGGCGGTGTGTAAAATTTCTAGTTTAGATATTCCTAATGAAGATGTTTTTAAGAGACGTTTTTTTTATAAGTTGGTTGTCAAAACTATTTCTGTTTACCTGGCATAGGATTTTCAGCACACCTGCAACTATTAATTCTGTGGTTATGCTTACTTTCATAGAGTGTGTACCTTCAATTGACATATTCATATTCATCATTCGACTATAATTTATGGTAATTTATTTTCAGGCCGTTTTTCATCATCCGTTTAAATTTTCCTAACTTGCTCCTCTGATCTTTTTTGTACACGTGCTTTGTGAACTTATTGCATTCAACGGCAATTATGTTTTTCATGTTTCGTCGTTGGAATTAATACTTCCATTTAACGACGAACAGTTTTCAATCTCAAAACCGCGTTCTATTTTTCACTTTGAGAGTTAAGTATACACTCTTCAACGCCTCCTCCTCTATTCATGAGGCAATCGAGCACCAAGTAGATCAAATAGAATCTATTTAAGGCATAAACATGAAAGTTTCTCTAAGGCAGGGTATACTTGCTGTCCAAGGAATATAGAGCATCGATATCGGTATTAATCATGGTAATTTCCTACGTTCAGGTCTGAATTTTAACGAGCGTTTCGTAGCTTAATTATTTGTCAGTGTTCTGAGTTCGCATTAATTCAGCCACGCAAGACTTGCGCCTTCGTGCGTTTTAATGCTAGAAAAATTTGATTCATTTATCCCTATATTTTTGGGCAAAGAGCTCTACAGAATTTGGACGATACCTCATCGAAATTATTCTTAAAACAAAGAAAAAAAAACATTTTAAATGAATAAAATGATAGATTTGAGTGAATTTAAAATCTAACCGAATTCAACTTCAGAATTTATTGTGTCGAAGTTGACGGCTGCAATTGAGGTCTGCGTAAATCGGCTTACCGGCTCAGTAAATCTGGTCTGTTGTTAGGGAGTCCCGTCTACAGTGTGAGTCCTGGCAGTTCAATTCCAATAGGCTCATCAAGAGATATTTCTCTGTTTCCTGAAATCTCAGGAATTTATTCTGATGTGATTGTCCTCATCATACATTATTGTTCTCGCTACGCAAATGACTTCGAAGCTAAAATGAATATAAGTCGGACTCCACACCCACTGGTGTGGTCGACCATTACTATGATACTTTCTTGTTTTCATTTTCTTCCATGCGTAATAGGGACTAAGACGGGATTCAGCTCATCCTTCTACCATAACATCAATTTCTCGCTGCCAATCAAGGTTGATCTGATTACAGAATTAGTGAAGCGCAGCCGAGAGATCCGTCGATCTCGTTCTGACTGGAGAATCTGAAATTGTAGCTGAGCCTCAGCCAATGAATGGCTTAATTGACTCAGGATGTCTGTCTTGAGAATTTATCGACGAATTCTCAACTGTAAATCTTCCAAGAGTGCTGTCGATTTCTCGAGTAATAATAATTATAGCATTTTCAGGTCTCTCAAGAGACTATTTTGAGCGTATTCGACAACTGTAATAATGAAATTGAATGTGAAAAGTGGCATGCAATCATGAAGAGACCTTTAAAGATACTCTTGGGGAATGACAGAAAGAGAAAGAGGTTACTTTCAAGTTGTAGGTCATGAAAATTCAGGAATCACACCAATTCCTGTGGCATCGTCTATCCAGCACAGCTCCGTACCATTACACAACAATAGTCCGCGCTGGATTTGTTAGATATATTTGACCGAGTACCGTGAATGAGTCCCTAGTTTTATGTTTTATTAGTGGAATGTGCGTCGAAACTTTTTCGGGAATAGTTAGTATTATTTATCGTTTTTTGTAACATTTTAAAAGAGAAGAGTTATTAACATCATGCTAAAGCAAGTTTTCAGACCCAAATATTCCTTGTACATTACCTCGTCCTGCCGTCATACTCATACATAAGCGCTGTGTGATGTAATTTTTTACCTCAACTTCCGTTTCCAAAAGGGCTGCTGTTTCAAAACATGTTGAAATCCATGTTGACGCTTGACAGGCTGCTGAAAATTACATTGGGTTAACTGCCAGAGGAACGATAATTTTTGTTCAATTTTTATTCATTAAAACGTCCTCCTAAAAGTTGGTATACGTTCTTATAGAATTCATTGTTGGGTGACTCTCGAGTCCGTGAATTTGTCATGATCTACGAAGCTTGTTATTGTTTCGTGATTGAAATGGAAACTATCAATTCGAACTGGGAAGAAAACAATGATGTTTCGCAAACTGTAATTAATTGCGTTATTAAGTATACGTGTTCCAATTTCAGAAATTATGTCAGTGAAATCATTAACGTACGTGAATCTCGTTGTAGAGTGTATTGCATTTTACACTGCATTTGATAAAATTTTTATGAAAGAAAACGAGAAAATATCTCGTTGCCAGCTGACGCTGGCAAATGGCAGGTTTTAGTCTCGGTGTATGTGGGAGGTAGACTCCGGGGCATTTAAGCTTACGAGTTCGCCCCGAGTTCAGAGCCAACTTCGATAGTCAACAATAAAGTATTCCATAAAACTTAAATGGTACGAGAAACCTGATAATAGCTGCGAGACTGAAAGGGATATTACCGAGAAAATTGACTGTCAGTGCGAAACATTTATTTCTGAACACCAGTTTTACTTGAGCGGAAGCCATCGAGCTCACAGGGGAAACTGAACAATGCATTACGCAAGTGCGCGAGAAAATTTTGCATCGTTAATTTAAACAGACCTGGGTCCACATCGATTCTAAGCAAAAGCGTTACTTCTCTGTGAGGCGAGGCATCTATTTACCTATTGATCAAGGCTAGGCCCCAGCAGCAAAATAGAGATAATTTGTTATAATCGAGCTAATTGAGCAACATTTAGGTTCCTTATTATTTGGTGCACTTTTGAACAGGAAGCGGCAAATTCAGCTGCCGCCAGAGCTAGATAATGATTTATTCATCGGACAAAACGATGCTTTGGCAAGTCCAGGCCATTCAATGGCGCCGAGAAAACGAAGACCTAATTTCAGCAGTAAAATTTAGATGCGTAGAGTTAGTGGGAGAGGTTATCGTGCCTAAACCTGCTCGCTGTTTTGGAGCAGAGCTATTTTAAATATTTACACTGAACATCAAAGCCAGATACTTCATTGCTATCGAGGTAGGGAGTTATTGTAGTAAGGTTTCATTGTTGGTCAGAAGTGCTCTAGCTTTGTAATGGAAATTGCAAAATGAGCAGAATACGCTCAAATTTTCAGACATAACCACGAGAATTGCTCGGATATTTTTTGAATGTTTGCCCACCTTTTTAATTGGATATTTTTATGCCATGAGATATAGAGTGTTTTGGGATAGTACTGGGTTGTTTGGCAATGTTTGATTTTGTGTGACATTGGTTATGGTGTGGTTTTGTTTAGTATGGTTTGATGCTTTGTGATGTGTGGTATGGTGTGGTGTTGTTTGGCAATGTTTGGTTTTTGTGATATTGGTTATAGTGTGGTGTTATATGGAAAGATTGGGCATCTTGTGGTGAGTGGTATGGTGTGGTGTTGCTTAGAAAAATTTGATATTGTTTAGTCTGTGGTCTCGTTCAGTGTTGTAGTATTGAGTGCTGAGGCGAGGTATTGGATGCTATGAGTGCTGAGGCGAGGTATTGAGTGCTGTGAATGCTGAGGCTAGGTGTTGGGTGCTATGAGTATTGAGGCGAGGTATTGGGTGCTATGAGTGCTGAGGCGAGGCATTGGGTGCTGTGATGAGTGCTGAGACGAGGTATTGGGTGCTGTGAGTGCTGAGGCGAGGAATTGGGTGCTGTGATGAGTGCTGAGGCGAGG
>JACJUY010000688.1:151075-201074 GCA_014220935.1 Platorchestia sp. MABIK
GATACGTCACGTCTGATAGTTTGATAAGCGCTGATCGCTTGAAAATATTTCCGAACCTCTCGTACAATAAAGAGCTAATGTTAAACGAATCAGGAAGACCGGCAGCTGTATCTACAACAGTAAATTAGGACTGCCACTCACCTTAGTTTCGGTTCAGCCTTCATTTGGAAGAATGCTGTGCATTCAATTTTGCTCGATCGTATTTTTGAACTGCGGGAAATATGGTCATGAATGCTATTTTCATTTAAATTTAAGGCATGAGACATAGTTGTATTTTCACTTACTTTTGCGTTTAAGTTGAGATGTAGTATTTTGCGCGCCCTGGGGTAAAGAACTAAAAGGAAATTTAATTCGAGTGGCTGACAAATATTATTTTTGGAAAATTTATTGGTTTTTATTGAAACTTCGTCCTAGGAGAGAAGCAGGTATTTTACGATCTCTCAAATTTTATGTTGATCTATTACTACTATAATAGTTCGAGAAATTCTGTGAACGTCGATAAATTAATGATCTCTGTACTTCTGTTGTTCAGATTATTTAGATAGATTTTGGCTCATTGCCTTCTTTATTTTTAGGGAAGAATAATTCATTTTCATTTTTTTTTAATGGAAAACCCTCGTTCATGAGGCAGTCTCAATTTTAGTAGCCTATGTCCTTTTTACTCAACAGGAATTTTTGCTTTGATTAAAATAAAAATTTTATTTTCAGTTTTTCCTTCATTTTTAAGGAAACATTTTGTATTTCGCAAAGGAAAAATACCGAGAAAATATTAATGAATAATACAAATTTTTGGTATTTTTGGTTGTGACCATTAGTAGATCACCCCTCACCGGAACGTGCTGGAGTGGGGACTTATTTAGAAGAAATTGCTGTGCTTCTCGTCGAACGCGTGACAAACTTGTAGTGTACCACCATTTGGTGCCATGTTGTAATTATGATGGGGACATGGATTCTGGCCGAATATCACTTGAAAAACTACCGTTTAAAAAGTACACACATGTATTCTTGAACTGAAGTTCAGTTATTGCTCAAATTTGGTCAATTGTAGTGAGCAATTTTGAAAATAGCTAACATTAACTGGATCATGCGTTAATTCAGCTTTGAATAAGTATTTATGAAAATTGAATTTGTGACTGCTAGTCGGGGAGCAGCATCATGAAAATTCCTTTCGTGAACACCGGCGGCTCACAGCGCGACGTACGTGTTAAAAAGCGACAAGTTGGAGAAATACCAACGCGAATTCAATTATCGAGTTTAAAAAGTCCTCTTTCTTCTTCTAGAAAACGAAGATGCAACAGAAAGAAAGTTTTTCAATTGAACTTCGTGTCGAATCACACGTTTGGTTGAGCTCACGGGAGCGTTCCTTGGTGTAGTAGGTCGCCGGCACTGATGTTTCGACGCGCCTTGTTTGAACTTCTTGTTATTCTCCGTTGACCTACCTAGTTTCTGGTACATTGTTTTGCTTGAAAATTAGTCTGGAGTAATGAATTAATAAGTTTATTTACCTCAACATAAATTAGGAGTCATGGGGCTAATTGCTTTTAGTTTAAGTGTACTGTTTTTTCATAAACTATAGTTTTCAGAATTGAAATTTCCATGTTTATGTAAAGAGACTGGTAATTTTGGCACACTTCATGGAAATTTTGAAGGCATGAAAACTTTGAGGCAAATTAATGCGGTCTTGACGCTTTTATTCATTATTTCCACACTACACACAGTACATAAACCCAGATCCCTTGCGAGTATGTCAGGTGATGAGCATCGAATATTTCGGTTAGCATTACTTCTTTCGAAAAATTTTCTGATCGCTTGGATTAATTTTCACTGAAAGTTGTTTTTCTACACCTGATATACATGCCTGTGGGAGATTATTTAATCGGATACTAACTTATCAATAAATAGAATATGGTCGCAGTCAACTACGTGTAAGAATACAGGTGAGAATACTGGGTTAGGATATTCATTGTGGATGAAAACTAATATTAAGGATGAGTATGAATAGCTGTAATTACTGTAGGTATTTTTATTATGGGCATTTTTGTAATTAGTAAGAATTTTCACAGGATGAATTGCTTCAATTTTCTGAACACTTCATTTTTGAACCTTATTAAACAACGGCCTCTGTTCAGCACTGATGCTGTCACTACAGCTCACACAGCACACTTGAAAGATTTTTTAAATTACGGATTGCTTGAGAACTGATGGTTAGTGTTGTAAATATTTACAAGCGTAATTCAGAAATTTTGTGCTGATATATTTCATCTCACCAAGTATGATCAATGGTAAATGTTTTATCCCACGTTGAAATTCGGACAGGTGAAGTCTAAAGCTGAAATACCACGCTTGTATAGGCTCTAGCAACATGAAAGATTGCGACGGCTGCGCTGGTAATTAAAGAAAATTGTCTGTGATTGGGCTTCATTTCAGGTCCTTCGCTGCCGTTTGTTAGTTAACGTTCCTTTAGATTTAATGTTTGTTTTTATAAGTGTTTTATGTCAATGAAAAAAATTTAAAAAACAAATTTTAAGACAATTCATTTTGACAACTTGATTTAATCATCATTTAGTGTCTTGAGAATAGCATTAATGTGGTACATCAATTTTTTATTCGTTCAAATTCATATTCCAATAAACTGCTTAAAATCACTAGCAAAAATTTTGCTCTAAATTTATCGTCATAGTTCACAGAGAAACTCAAAACACATTTATCATTTTTATTGTTTACGCTATTTAGCATTTATACATACATGTATCACGAATCGAACATCTGTTATCAAATATATCATGAATTAAAATAACCAATCTGATTATAATAGCTATGAAACAGTCCATCTAATAACAAATAACATCTTCGTTTTGTACATAACTTCGGTAACAGCAAACATCCCTCAAAGAAACAGAAACTGGCTACGATCAACAATATCCAAACCTGTCAAAAAACGTGATTTTTTGTGCGCTCAGATGTTTTACAAGCGTGAGATATTTTAAAAGTTGATAAATTTCTTTGGTGAGTCGAGGTGAAAATGCGAGATTGCACTCGCTGTCTCGATGGATATCACAACAAGCACAGGTAAGGTTTGATGTCAGAGGGTGAGGTCATACATGAACCAATGAATTATAGTTCTTCGCTCTTGTTGTACTGATTTCATGTACTCCGAATGACATAAAGAGGTACACTTGTGAGTTATGAGGCATGAAGAACGTCACAAATTAAAAAGAAAGTAAGCTATGAATGTCTTTAATGAGAATTTCAGTCTGTATTAAGAAGTAAACAAATTTCTCAAAAACTTGAATTATCTTTAGTAATCACTTCATCAATATGTCTGTGATATACCTTCTACATGTATTCGAAATGGTCCAGTGATTGCTATGAAATTCGTTATGCAATTTTGAAATATTATATATCACATAATTCAGCATTTATTATTGTGATAAACGTAAAATTTTACGCAATTATCAAATGACTAAAATGATTATTCATAATTATGTTATTCTTTCACATTACAACTTTCTTGAATAAGACAATCAAAAGTTTCAAAATTATTCACACAACAACGCAGTGAGTTTCGATTGCCTGCCAGATATTTCTATCCGGACTTCACTAAGTCATGGGAACGGCCAACATTGACATGATGAGTTGGAAGTATGAGCGGTCACTTCCTCTACCACAACTAGATTCTCAAAAACCTACAACTTGCTATTCAAGGTTTGTGCAAATGTACAAGCATAGTTCAGTGCAACACTCGGGAACATGTACATTGCGGAAAATTTCCAATGTCTAAATATGTTCTTCAATTTGAACAGCCTTCGTCAGCATTCTTATAAATACTTAGCGTAACTCCAATGTTTGGTAGTTGAAACTCAGCACTCGAATGAGATGAGAATTCTCACCTGTAAAAAATATTGAACTCTCCCGAGCATAAAAATGTTTATACAAACGCCCATCGCTCTACAAATTCATGCGTTCTTCCATTCTTTATGTGTTAAATTGTATTTTGAGACGGTGCTGACGAGAATCTCCCTTACTAAATACAGTATTTTATACAGCAAAGTTCCGTTGTGCTTTGCTCCCTGCAAAGATTCCAACCGAAGTCGCTGGAGCACCTCATCTGTCCACACCCCTGACGATATCGTGTCTGCCTCGCAGCTTGGAGGCGTCGCTGGTGACAGTCGGCACGATAGGCAGCAAGAGGAAGCAGTGCAGGGCCGTCGCCAGGGCCGGCAGTATGATGAGCGACAGGCAGCCCTTGGTTGTGGTGCCTCCCTGTGAGCTGTTGTTCGTCGTCTGCATCGCCGCTGGCGTTTCACCTAAATTATTGGGATAGGGTGTTTGTCGTTTAGTGTCATTTAAAAAGATGCTTCCTTATGATAAATGATGCAAATAGATAGGAAAATATGACACTCTTTTCAACGTAGTCAAGGCCGCAGCCACCTCAATTTCTCAAATGTTAAGGAGATTTATTACTCGTTGAAATTTTACTTTGCCTTACATTCTTTCAGATGCTTGGTAGAGAAATGGTCAATAAATAAACATACTTTTTAACCGAATCCAACGCTCATAAGGAATTCGCCAAAGAGAAAATTTCCATCGACGCACGTAAAATAGAATATCACTCACACACATAGATTGGATTTATGCGAGAACTTTAAGCAACTACGCGATAAACTTGCACTAGCTTATGGTTTGCAGCAAATAACTTGTCCATTAACATCACACGCTTTTTAGTTTGTGCTACTGCTGATGGCAAATGTTCGCTCCGATCAAATAGGAATGAACAATTTTTTTCACTCGTGTCAGAAACCTTTCTTTTTGAAGCACTTTGAGTGCAGAATAAATTGCTTTCCCAGAGCTGAGGCAGCGGCCGGCTTATACAGTGTGATGGTAATTTAGTCCCAACTACATCGTAGTTTTGCCTTCTCAAACCATTGGCCGCTCGCTCGTTTAGCTTTTATTCTTAGTCTAAGTGAGTGAAAGATAAGCTTGGCTTCCTAGATTGCTGGTACTGGCGTTACAAATTAAGTATTTATTGAGATAAGGGGAGTAAGGGGAGTTTTATTTTCTTCGAATCATTTCTTCGTTCTTCAGATCGATAAAGACGAATTTCATCTAAGCATGCAGTTCTGTACATTAAGATTCGTTAGCGCATAACAGTGTCCATTTCAGCAATACCTGGTGCAAAAATACGTTCGTCTGTCGTTATTGTTTATGATGTGTTAGGCAAACATGGACGATTTTCCATAAAATCGCAGTTAGTACGGAGACGTTTCTTTACAAAAAAGCTCACTGAAATTATGCTCGATTAATCGCTTTTAAATTCTGTATAGAGTGCAGTATAAAGAGCGCTCTAATTATTCAGTGACTCGATATTTCACTTGTGTAAGAAATGAACGCTCAATTTTACAGTAACCATACTTTTTAATCTACATGTAATGAAATAATCGTAATTTTAAACACACAGGTAAATTTTAACTACAGTGAATAAATACGTTATAGAACTTGAAGATTTGACTTGCACTTGAATATGCCATTGCTTTAGTTCTGTGCAGAAATCATGTCGAATTTTTTTGCTTTATGTTTTTCTGTTGTAAAAAGTTAATATGTTACGTTTATTTGAGAACGATTAAAAGTGCATTTCAACAATATGTTTTGTCTCATCAGAAATGTTGAAAAAATCATGAATAGCAGTAGCTGGTTTTGCTATCGCACGAACTCCTGAACTTTTTGTTTTATGAATTTCTGTTTTCCGCTAAAGCTGAATTCGTGAGGTTTGGTAATATTTGTTCTCAAAAGCATTCACACGAGCTTGAAAAAACGTAAATCTTGCAGTGAAATACCTTCCAGTTTGTTAAATGCAGCCTTAGAAAAAAACTGCTCCCCTGAAGCCATGATACCTTGCCCCAAGAGTTATTAGAAAGCCAAATCAGCTTTTGCAGAACACACTCTACCCGAGATCCGTTCCCCAAGAGATTCATAAGTTTAATCGTACGGAATAGGAGCGGAAAGTGAATTTCTACTTGTTCATTCAACTGCTCAGCGATTGATTCCAAAAAGGCGGAGCAGATCAAAAGTCGTTGAGGAGACGGTTTAATGGAAGCGAGTCTTATTTTCTGAAACGTCGAATCTTAAATGCTTTTTAACAACTTAAAGCGAGTGCACTTTGTGTAGTTTACACGTGATAGAGACCAGTCGGTACACATCTCAGTCACCTCTCAAAGATCATGATAGTATTTTTGCGCTAAGAGTTTTTAATATTTTTCTCCATCAAGTTCACAAAACTCTTCGTCTATTCTAAGAAAAAACAAGTTTCACAAAATCAAATTTAAAGAACAACCTCCTCGTTAAAGATACACATTTTCTACACAATAAAATTTGAATTTTTTGACACCATATTTTTCCTCAGTTGTTTTGTGACAGATAGTGCTCAAAACTCACTTTTCAAGACATGGACGACGACCGACGCGTTGCCGGCGTTGGCAGGCTTGCAGGAGTATTTGCCAGAGTCCTTGTGAGTTGCGTTGGCGACCAGCAGAGACGACCGCGTCGTGGCGCCCGAGTGAGAAGTCTCGACTTCCACACCGTGCCCCCGCCCTCCGTAGTTCACCAACTGATAAGCCGCCGACTTTAAACTTGGAAAAATTATTGCACCCCAGCCCGGGATGGTTCCGCAAGCTGAGTAACAGGCGACAGATGGAAAATGAAAGGAAATCTAGAGGAGAGATGAATGATAGTCTGGGAAACGCATTCTGTTTTGGAATAGGTAAGCATAGGGAGGCAATATGAAGGGGAAATTATAGAGGAGAGATTAACAAAAATAAGTAGGATGCGTATACTACTTGAGGATCTACGAATTTATTTGAAGAATGGTTGACAGATTGACCAACGGAGAAGCGACAAAAAACATATTTTTATTAAATAGCATAGAGCCAGTACAGGTGAGATTGGTAAATCAATGACGTAGTGATGGCTCTTGCACAGCTCAAAGGGGAAGATGATTGGTACTATTAAGAAATAGAATTGCTAAAAAACATTTCCGTCGGTTCCGTTATTTCATATATTCATTTTAGTTTTCAAAAAGGATCTGTGAATTTATCACGTCTCAAACCACAGTTCATATTTTCAGATGACTTCTCTATGAAAAATGTTTTTCCCGTATGATCATTCTACATTTAAGCAGGCACAATTTTAGCGCTCAGAATTGTAGAGCAACATTCATTCGAATCTTTAACTTGCTGACTGTTTTTCTTTCTGCGCCGTTTTTACAATCTCAGTGAATGGACTGGCCCTGACATCAAGTTCTCACCAACCTCAGGAACTGCCACTTACCAGTAAACTTAAAAAAAACGCATTAAAATACCAGTTCATGAAGCAGTAAAAAATATTTGAATTGTTTATAGAAATCGATTTTGAAATCTACCGAGACGGTAAATAATTAACCACTCACTAAAGATCTAGTGAAGCCGAATTCGAAAAACAAGCATCACCCGTCCTTTACAGTAGAATGTTTAAGGCATGCCTGAAAGTTTTACATTTTTAGTGAGGCTTGGGTAGGACGCGTGACGTTGGGTCGGAAGCTCTACAGAGAACTAAACTCAACGGAAGGCCTCTATCTCTGTGGAGATCAAATTATTCTTGACATCCAGAGCAGCGATGTAGAAACCTGACAGGGCAAGACGCGGCAGTTAATATCAGTTCGAGGACCCAAATGTTCAGTGTTGCCTTTTCTGTAAGTTTAAAATTCGTTGCTTGGTCGAATACTTTTGATCAAACTTTGATAGCAGAAGGGATGCTAGAGTAAGTTAAAACTAAAACTAAATGAAAATGAATGAATTTGATGAGGCAAAAATATTTTAGACGCTGCTAATTGATCTATCAGGTACTGATGATCACAGGCACAGAATAAAATTTTCAGTCTGTTCAGTCGTTAAAAGCTAATTTAGTGGATGTGATGTAAGTAGATTTTACGAACGAGGAGCTCATTATTTTCAGTTTTTAAGGAAGCAAGTACATTTGGTGGCTATTTTAAACTTCAAAATTCGAAGAAAATGGGCCAAAAATTTTGATCTCTCATGGTAATCAATGTGAGTCATTTGAGGTCCTTGAGGCTTCGTTTCTCAGAACTGTTGAAATGTTTTTTTCAGAAATTATTTTCGAGGGGAACTTCAACTTAAGATCGTTTTAATTTTACAATTTAATTATTCTTTATGATAAAAAACTTAAATTTATCGGGTTAATATAGTATTTAGACTTTTGTGATTTTCAGTCTTTGCATTTCGAATTTAGCTCTGAATTTTGGCAGCTGATCAAGCAGATATCCGCCAGATACGATGAATGGTGTCGACGCTAAACTAACCATTGTTATCCCAGCAGCTGACACTTAGCTAAGGTGTGTTCAGTTTCTACGTCTGTTAACGATTTCAAAATATCAGAATCAAAGTCGAATTCTTTGGACCTCAGGATTTCAGTTTCAGTTTTTTTTTTGATAGAATATTCCCTTTTAATGAGATTCATAAAATATCTTGGTGAAAAATGTTGCACTATCTCGTTTTTCACCTCTTATATTTTAATATTTGATGATATTTTCAGCTTTCTTGGTGTGAACTCCAATGTTCTTTCAAAATTGTAAAATAAAACTCCGTAATATTTGTTGCTGAAATAATGCCGAATATTTTAATAACACTGGTCTTGGTCATTTTTTAAGTTTAGGTTTCGTTGATTGTTTCTATGGGGCTTTTGCATGCTGAAGTCAGAAATGCTCTACCTCAAATTTAATATTTAAAATTATTGTAAATAAATGATGTGTTTTCTGAAGGATATTGTTTTCTCTGACTTTAATGATTTTTCTTTTTTTCAGGATTTTTCATTCATTCTTTCTGCAAAATACTCTAGTAAACAGAAAATCAGACAGACTGCATAAGTAATGTGTGCGGCCAATATGGCAACACTGTAGGGAGCATTCACGCTGGGCCCTGGGGGCAGTCAGTGTGTTGTGAACTTTTGTAGCATGTATGACAGTACTATGCATGAGAGTACTTTTATATTATTAAGAAAATTTCTCGTGACTATCGTACAAACCTTTTCCTGAATATACAGAAGGATGAGAATCCTTCATATATATATATATATAAATATAACTTTGATACGAAATCTTTATACATGCTGAGCTTTATTAAATGCACCTATTCGTTTTTCAACACCATAAGAATTGATGAATGATTTTATCTGAATATTATTATATTTGAACTCACAACTTTCTAATATGAAGAAAAATAATTTGAGTACTTCTCCAGCATTATGCTTGCATAAATGTTTACAGGTCGAGTGATGCATGGCGCAGTAGCGTTTGAAATTAACCAGCGTACACGCATTGCTAATGTAGCGTATTTAAAATCTTAACACATTGATTGCTTATGTTTTTCCAGCTGCAAAACGACCCATCGATGGGGCGTTTGAAAATTTTTTAGCAATCTTTTCAAACTAATGGTAATTATTTTAGCCAGTTAATGTTTGCTATTTATGAAACTCTTAACAACTTTTGACTTAGAATTTCAGTTGGGTATTGAACTTCAGTTTAACCCATCGCAGTCAATGTGTTAAGGGTTAATGCATTCCTGTTTCTAAAATCGTGTAGTGGTTATTAAAGATCAGTTTTATTCTCTACGACGATTATCAAAATTTAGACGACAATCATTACCCAAAGATATAGTACTGAATTCTGATACAACTGATTAAAGATGTACTCCAAGATAGTGGTAGAAACTAGAGCGAAGCAGTTTACATAATTCATGGAAAACATTCGAGCTACAAATATTTTGTATGGTTTATTTTGATTTTACTGTTGTCGACGATTTTGAAAATTTCGTTGCCACGTTTCGTTTTGCACACCTACGAAAAATTTCATTTGGGTGTGCCAAAATTTAAAAATGATTGAATTGAAAACACAACAAACTTCAAAAATGTCTAAGGAAATGGCTCAGTCTTCGTACTGGCGGGGCACAGCCTCTATTTCCCTAAATCGTGCTCGAACAACGGACAGATTTACGCATGTGTGTACTATTCATTTATTTTTCTGAGCGATGACCGAAAACCGTTATAAAAATTACGTTATTGCTTCATAAAATTCCCTCTTGCTGCCTTAGATACTCTAGGCTGCTCGAAAGAAATCACAAATCCTGCCAGTATGAAATAAATGCAATTTGCTTGCTCCAACGTCGTGAACTTGTCCAAATGCTTCGTAATTTTACCCCACGCAGACCAAAACATGACTTATTTCCAGGATCACTCTAGTTAATGTTCAAGATTAATACATTGATATTAAATTTCAACCAAAATACTTCTTGTTTCAGATCAAAGCTGCAAGCGAACTGCAGGCATTTATGGCTTTTGGTTTTCTCGTTCGGTCGTGTGCCGGAACCGAATTAGACTAGAGGAGAACTGAATGGCGGGTCACCTTTGCTGTGCAGCAGACATCCTGAATGCAATTAATTTAATTAAAATCCATGCATGGTCGTCCGTAAAGAGGAAGGAATGCGGTGCCTCAGGGCTCAGGGGAAGCACGATAAGGACGCGCCATAAAATATGACTGTCCTAAGACGGTGAATTTTCCTTTGATTTTTACTAGAGTTATGCTATCAAACTGCAAGATATACATACGCTTAGTATTGAAGGTACACCCGTACTCAAGTGTGGAAAACATATATATTATGTTGGAGTTGATGAAATTGCTTCAATTGTTGTCACAAGATATAAACTGAAACCAAGGTACGAAACGAACATTGTTTCTGGTAGAAAAAATGTTACAGATTACATCTTGGGAGTTGAAATTCAGTGAAAGCTAAAAATAGCAGTTTGCGAGGTAGAAGCTTGGAAGGAAACTAATGAAAATTTTAAATAACTGTTTAAAATTCAGAAGACAACATGTACATGTGTGAACGATGGATGAAAGTGTACTTTGGTAGCAAATATGTCTAACGTCATTTTTTTCTAATCGTTGTTTTTAGAGGATACCTAAATTTATTTAGGTATCCTCTAAATAAATTTGGCCTTCCATTTTCTTCGCTGCATACATAATCAGCGCTCAAAACGTTTACCGGTATAAATTTTTCTTCCACAATGCTCATGCTCTTCAAAATGACGTTTAGCTTTCATGTCATTTCTAGTCTGTTTTGTTCCATCATTCGATGCCAATCACTCTTTTTAGATTACGTTCTAATAGGTGCAGAGGAGAAGTGGCGCTACTGTTGTTCTTGAATGTCGTCTCCTAAACATGTTGAGTTTTACTTAACAGCAAAGGAGTGAAAACAATGCTCTCTGGGATGCTCAGTTTAATTAGAGATGATTAATAGCATTAAAATCAATTTTGAATTTATTTTTTGAATTTATGGGTATAATTTTTGAATATATAGTAGGATTTCTCAACATCACTCGTCTTAAACATTTGAGATATGGTTGAGGAAGGATAAAAAATTGCATCAAATGTTCATAAACGTTTGTTCATGAAAACCTATTGATAAATCTTTTCGCAATGTTTTTATTTGTGGATCACTCTATTCAAAATGATTAGTCAACAAAAATAATCATGTACGAAGTTGTCTTATGCCAGAAAATAGTAAGAAAAACACAGAGGGAGAACTTCCATGATTTAAAATTTACTTTCCGAGCTTTTGCCAGCAATTGCTTGGCATTGAAATTGCTGATTCTAATTTCGAGCCAGTTTACTTCTTCGACGTGTCTCAATTTCACACACATCTCATTAACATTAATAAGGAGACTGACCCGGGTAGCGCAAAACGCCAACGCGACTACGTCGGAACCATTGTTGTACCGGGCGTGATATGTGCTTTGGATCTCTGTCATGATGAAAAATAAAGTTTTTGCCAAGTCATTTTGTTGCACAAGAGTATATCGTTGACTTAAAATTGCCTTTCTTCATTCTGACACCGATATAGTGTGCCTTAAAAATAACGTAGAGAACCTGTTACAGAAACCCCGAAGCATCAAGAGCGAAGATTTAGCTTCTGAAAGGAAGTTTAGTGCTTGAATTCAAATTTTGTCGCAGACGGCCGTCTCACAAGCTTGACCGTCCGAGCCAAACATCTCACACTCTGATGCGTCATTCCACTCAACCCAACTTCATTCCGTAGTCGTCCAGTGGAAATATTTTCACTTTTCCAAAATACGACAGTTCTCTTTTAAGGTCATTGGTTTCTTTATGGGTCCTCTTTCAAACAGTCCTGCCTAATGTAAACGTTTTTTAGCTGTGTGTACTGACGGGAAAAATGTTTTACGGGTCATGAATCTCACGATTTATGCCCACGGTGGCGAGCCCTCTGGTTACTCGAGGCAATTTTCTTATAATCTGATCACCTTAACGATCAGTGATTCGTGCTTTACCCGCCTATATACGTCGTATTGACTATTCCCCCTTGTGCTTTCTAGCGTCTTAGGAGCTTTGAAGTTGCAGAATTTTTGATCGGTTGATCAATTTAAAATTTTAATCGGTTGAACTGACTTTCGAATATGTGAATGGTATTCTTGTTTTTTTCTTGTGTAAATAGTGTCGAACTTTTTATACCTTAGGTTTACCCGTTATCTGAAAGGTGTATTCTAAAAAGTGATAGAAGACAAACGATTCATCGAGAAAAAACGGTAAAATGAACTGAACAAAACATAATTCGGAAGAGATTAACGAATACATTCCAAACTATTTTCGGAAACCAAGTCCAGCAATGCATGTAAATTTTCCATCCTGTTTACCACAACCTATCAAAATTTTTCCATCGATCTTTAACATTCAAGACAAGTTACATAAATTATAAAAGTTGATTTATTTAGCTTTGGTATATAGAGTCTCTCCTATAGTATATAGGAAAGACTCCTATAGTGTATAGGAGAGTCCTATAGCAGATAGGAGAGAGTCCTATAGCATATAGGAGAGAGTCCTATAGCATATAGGGGAGAGTCCTATAGCATATAGGAGAGAGTCCTATAGCATATAGAAGAGAGTTCTGAGCATATAGGAGAGAGTTCTATACCATATAGGAGAGACTCCTATAGTATAAAGGAGAGACTCCTATAGTATATATGAGAGACTCTATTTACTCTAGTCTCTATAGGACTCGTATATACAGTACAGTCTGCAGTAGGCCCACCTCGTCCCTGTGGTACCAGAGAACAAACTCAGGAGGTACGGGGCTGTGCCGCACCACGCAGGTCAGGTTCAGGGCGCTGCCGTTGTCCAGGAACACTTCGCTTCCGCCCAGCAGCTCTGCCGCCGGCACTGCGATGGTGCAATGTACCAGGGTCACGCATGAATTTGTATTGGATAAACGCAGGTCTGTTTCATGAACACGAGCAGTGTACTTATGAAATGATGCAATGGTGCAATAAACCAGGGTCACGCTTGAGTTAGTAGTTGATAAACGAAAGTCAGTCATCAAAGTGAGTATCGTATTTATGAAATGATGCAGTGGGTACTGTGTATATTTTTTTCAGATCTGCTACTAGCATTGCGTTGGTGCAATGTAACAGGGTCACACTCGGATTAGTTCATAGTTTTTTAACGAAGCTGATGTCATTAACATGCGTAGTGTACTTATGAAATGATGCAATGAGTAGACATTTTTTTCGGATCTACTGCAGGCGCTGCGGTGGAGCGATGTACCAAGCACATAAATCAATTAGTTTTTGGAAAAGGAGAGTAGTAACTTGAACATGAATAGTGTATTTGTATACACAGAAATAATGCAATGATAGTGTTGTTAATATGGTTGATAGTCATAGGAATAATGATATCATTTTCGGTAAAAATGGTTGTGATGATGAGTATTTTGAAATTTTATATTTTACTCAACGAATTTCGTTATAATAGGAATTTCTAGAATAAAAATTAAGTAAAGACTCGATGGAAGCGATGACGACTCTCCCAGAACATGAATCATTCGTCTAGAAGAAAAACGTGCGGTTTTTCCCAGTTGTAGAGGGTTTTTGCGAGCTATACCGATTGATCAAATGACAGGCCTAGGTAGATATATGCTTCCACGGAGCCAAGCTCAGAAACAATTAACAGTCTCAAAAAATCACGATCACGAATGTTCTTTCTTTATTTTTTACCTTTTTCCTATTTTTTCCAAGTTTTCTGTCATTCTCCTTCTTTCAGTTGAGAAAATAGAAAGAACAAAGTTTGATCTCAACATGAACATCAGGTTCATGAATAACTCAAATTTTAGCAACATTTTGTACGATGGTATAATTTAAGGTTCTTTTCTCTCACTCCCAGGATGTGTTCTAATCGTGCAACACAAATTTTCAAGTTTAAAAATGTTGATTTGCGGAGTGGTCAATCGATAATATTTCCTACGAAAATATTCATACGAGAATATTACGGTCAAAATCAAGGAAAAACTTGAATTAATGCGGATTAATGTTTTTATTTAATTGTGGTTTTGTACGAATAAGATTGCGTGAAAATTACAGTATGTGTGTACACAGCATGTCAGAGTAACATTGAATCCTTGAGCAACAAAATATGTGACGATGTTGATATTTACGCCCATTTACATCAGTTTCAATGGCAGATGCCCTCAGTTCAACTGTGGTAAACTAAACATCAATGCAAAAAATTGAATGAATATTGCAGATTGAAAATTTTACCTTTGAAATGAAAGCTGGACTGGAAAACTCAGTTCAATATCAAAGCGGCAGTCGTGTAAGCTGTAATTTCATAACTGAAAATTGCATTTGCGATATAACAGCTATGATAGATTCAATCAAAGCAGTTTCTGAAGGTAAGAATTTTATTCACGCTCTTCTCAAACGAAATATAAAAAAAATGTGAACAAACAAATTTTCTTAGGTTGGCCAAATTTTGGTTAAGCGCATGTTGGTGTAGTGGATCTTTATTATTAGTGAAAATTTCTTTGCAGTTTAATTTTAGTAGAAAAATATTTATCGCAATTTAGGTTCGCACAGAGACCTTGTTAGGATGAAAAAATATGCCTTATTTCCAAATGGCGGTTGGAAGTCCTACAGCTTGAAGCCTGAACTAAAATTAACATTGTACTTCGTCGACTTATTAGCCCAAATTGAGACAATCTTTCAATGACTCTTTCTCTCCTCGTAATTGGTAGAAAATACCATTGAGAAGTCCCCATGCAGCGACGGGGCAATGTTACAACAATAACAACCCATAACATCAGTTGGTAGATGAAAAATAACAAAGGAAGCAATTCGTTCTCTCTCGTGAAGGATACCACGATCACTCAACAAATTTCTCGAGAGTAAACAACGTCAAAGCCTGCTAAGTCGTGCATGTGTTATTTAATTCCAGTCGACGAGCAGAGAGTGCTCAATTTAAAGTCGAGAAGTAGAAGTTGGTCACCTAGAAGTTCCCGAGCTCGGTTTTATGTGTTGCTGCCGTCGTACGAAGTCGTCATTACGACGTGCTTCCAGAATTTGAGTCTAGTGGAACATTTGAATTCCTGCATGATGTCAAAACGACGCAGTGAAAGATGCGAATGATGAGTTATGGTGACAACAAAAATGATTTTGTGCTCTGTGACAAATGGAGATGTTCGCAGTTTCGTGGTGCATGTAGGCACGTGTATCCTACAAAGTGTTCATCATTGCACATTTTGACTATTTACGCTTCTGGCGAACAAGATTACATCATTTATGTTGAATAAGAAAGATTCTGTTTGAGTCGTTTGCTCTGGGAGCGTTCTTCGACCAAAACATGTGAGACTCATTATCATCAGGTTTCAAATAACTTTTTAGCCCCAAAATTTAATTTTTTCAACAGTTTACGATCACAGGGATTGTCGGAGAGCAAAACATGCTTCAGACCAAACAGAAAGTGCTGTGGGTTGAGATCAGGGGAGGAGGGCGTTACATATTCTTGTTTCAAAATCTCCGTGAATTTTTCAGAAAGTCATTTTGAATGCTGTACGATGTGTGACAGGGTGTGTTGTCTTGCTGGTACGTGAATGGCTCCTTTCATTTTGAAATTCTTGTCAGCTTCCTCAAGCAAATGAGTTAAAACTGTTGTATGTACCACATATAATTTTGTTTTCCTTCCAACATCTTGTGGAACAAAGACTAGAAGTTACCCGTTTTTAAAATGCTGGCCAACGTCTTGACGAAGACTCGTTTTTGCTTCTGAAAATTGTTTTTAGGAGTCCAGATATTAGAAGAAGAATTTATCAGTACTTGTCATTTTGATTTTTGAACATCGTCTCTCTAGTCGAAGGTTTGTCACTATAAATACAAAACTATCGTTGAGGATAACTTCCATTACGTTGTTTTCGAGAAAATTTTCCCGTCACTTGCGCTTTCTTTTGATGCCAGTAAGGGTTTTCATTACTTGAAAGATAACGTTTTCAATTCTGTTGACTATGTTCCATACGACTCTTCCGCTCTCAATCACCTTTTCGGCTATATTCCACATTGCCTTCTTTGGGCTTTGTTTGACTCTTCCTTTGATGGCTTTATTAATTTTGACGAAAATTAAAGGCATGCCATGTCCAGGATGATGGTCGATGATTTTGATTTTATCGAGCCAACACAAAATGTGATTTTACCATTTTTTTTTATAATTCGACAAGTTTTTATTTTGTCTTACTCGCTCGTCCTACGGAGACCAACAATAGCTGTACGTTTATCACTTATTTACCAAATTATCAAAATAACAGTACATTATCTGGAAGAATCTATGTTACGTATTTCATACCTTTTTAGGAACCTTTGCTGTTATAAGAAAGTAAAATAGTGGAGTGTACAATGTATCTATTTTGTTAGAAATTTGTTTTTGATTGCACCAGCTCAAAAGGGTATAAACAACAGTAAAACGCCAGTGGTGGTATTTGCATTGGATAATAGTTCTCCCAAGAGCTTTTCATTCTGCTTGCCAAACATTCCAATTTTCTCAGTGACTGGGGACATTTTTGTGTTTTCGATATTACGTAATGATTGTCTTTATCTGGGCATCTGTACATTGTCTGAGCATCGAAAAAAAAATCAGAAACTGCATAAAAAAGTTAAGATAGTTAAGTTAAGTTAAGTTAAGTTAAGTTAACATAAAAGTTAAGATCAGACGAATGAAGCAAAATAACCACTCGGAACACCTGCACGAAAGTGCAGTTAGGAAATATGCGCTGTAATCATATATCCACGTTGGGGAATTTGAAGAACTCAAGAGAATTCAGTGAAAAATAATGGCGAGAAATTGTTGGAAAAGTATTCGATTTTTGAATGGAGATGTTACAGCGCATTATGACCCTTCAGCTTTTCAAATGTCTTAAAACTTTTTTGGACACTCGGACTGAATTTGGTTAACTTTCCCAGGTCCTTATTCCAAATCATATTACTGTCAATAAGCGTTAAAAACCAACTATTTAAAGATAAAGACTTCTAAAATTCTACAAAAGAGTAATCTCTTGTGGAAACATATAATTCTGCACAGGTGGAAACATTAAGCGTACTGAAGATAAATCCGTTTATGGAAGCCAACAATTATTGCTTAAATATCACGCAACCGAAAACCGTCCATCAGTAAGAGAATATTATGTAAACGACGATTACCTACAATAATTGAAACAATATTTTGAGAGCAGAACCTACGATTTAAGATAATGTCATTTAAAGCAAAAAACTTCCATATTCAGGATTGTGTTTCTAAACTTTAAAAACCTACAGTAACCAAGATAATACTAGTTGAACTACCGAAACTAACGATATTCAATAATAATTCATTTAATTCAATAATAATACAAATGAAAAACTTAATTTAATCAATAAAAACCGTCAATATTTCAGATAACATCCAAGCGACGAAAATTTTCCATATTCTAGGCTATACCTAAACTACGGGCAACAGTTTAGATCGTTTAATCAAAAAGGAAGACGAACCTACAACGCTGAGCTTGACAGTGTGCGTGATGACGGGCTTGGTGGAGATGCTGCATTCGTACAGGCCGGTGTCCGCCGGCTCCGGTCTGCGGATGACCAGCACCCAGTCGCCTGATGACGGGTCACGGTGGGCAGTGAAGCGGTCGTCGTTTGTGAAGGAAAACGCTCCCACTGTCAGCATGTGCAGGTCTCGGTGTCGGATCCATGACACCTGCGAAAATTATTGAGCGCTTGTGCAGTCAAGAGACGCATCCAGAAGCCAAAAGCAGACGAGTTCTGCAGCCTACAAACAGATATGATAGCTACAGAACAGAGAAATTTACCCTGCAAAATTAGAGTGATTTACCAGCAATTAAGCAACGAGACAGATTCAGCTTCTTGAGCAGACAGATCGAACAATCGTGGAGCAGATGAATTTACTAACCGAAAGCCGACAAAGCTATCCGCCAAAAGCAGCTAGATCCACCAGACACAAAGGAAGCAGATCGCACAACTAAAATTAAACACAGCCATGACATTTCCACCAGCTAAAAGCGCTAAAAGCGCTAAAAGCAAGGATGTGTTCCGTGAAATAGCTCTGGTTTTTTGTGATAACTTTGTTGCTGAGAAAAACTTCTGATAAAGCGAGTTCTACATGACTCCAAAGTTTTTACAAATACTTAAAGAAGTTAGTATTATTGGAAACACCGAGAAAATATGGATGAGTTAGAAAGACAAAAACAATGCTGAAAAAAATAAGCTTCGAACACTTACGATTCAGCTCTCTGCCTTATCACAGCAAGAAAGCTTGTGAAAGGGGAAAAAACTTCGCTATTAGCTCCTGAGCTCACGAACGCCAGGGCACGTTTCTTTCGTATGTGAGAAAGGTGAGGAAACTAATTGCATTTGTAGGGAATTTTTTCTGATTTAAAAATGTCTTCCATTCGTCAAGGAATAAGCAATGATTTTCACTTTTTTTACAAAAATAATACTATTTGGATCAAAAGAATTTATGAATGTGTAATTTGAGGTTATAATGAAGGGAAAAATGTTGAATAGGGATACTCATAATATTGTAGAAGGCACCAGAGGCACGTTTCCTAATTGATTTTCAAAAAGTACATTAATGAATGCTTTATTTTCATCAATTGAACTGTAATCAGAAGAGGGGAAGTATTTCAAGGAGTGCTATTTAGTGCATTTCATTTAGCTGTAGAATTAAATTTTCGTTTGAAAAATTCAGTTCTCTTTCACAAAAATTTCTTTGCAAAATATTGATACTGAAAATTCTAGCATTGGAGACACGCTTTGTGTGTTCCTTTACTCTCTGTTTCATTGCTGTTAGATTGTCTTGTTTCCCTACCAAATTAGCGAGTTATTCCCGTTTCAAACGTAACTTGCCATTATATCCCTTAGCACCTGGCGACTCTGCTGTGGTAACAGATACTGAGAGCTCTTTATGCTGGGTTTTCTTCAAATAGTCAAACTTGAGAATCTTAGCCTGAAAATTCCCATCTGGCAATCCTGCGTTTTCCAATTCACAGTCGCATCTACATCAACTAGCGTTGTGAGGCTGAAAAAGTTCGACTAGCGTGAAATATTAAGTTTCCGTCTTTAGGAATGCAGTTGAAAATTGGATCAACTTTGGCGTGTTACTCGCGGCTTTTATCATTCTTCAGCAGTTCAAAATAATTCACCGACCAAAACAAGCCCTTACCAAAAGTTACTATTTCACAAAAAGGGCAGCATTTTTCTTTAACCAAAGGACCAATTTTAAAAAATATGCATAAAACCTCGATCGCTTAAGCGTGAAAGATCCTCTTCAATTTTATTAAAAAAATATAAAACCAACCAAGTTAAATGTCTTGAGAAAAACGTATCCAGTTGATTACATGTAAAATAATTTTTGTGGAATGGGGTACAAAAAAACAATGAGCTTTGGTTTACATTTTGAAGTGCAAAATAACCATTGTACATTAACATTTGTAAGAAGAACAGACCTACACATCATAAAACTGGAATAATTCAAATACAAACTAGACCACACTTCGAAGCATGATACCGAATAGCTCGTTTGAAAGGGGACGCAAGCTGGAATCTCGAGACGATGCTTCTTATGCCATGCTCGGTTACACGCATGTTGACAGTTCGTGAGGTCAAGCCTAAGTACTCGTATAGAGAAATACGTGGTCATTCTCGTACATAGCAAGAAAGAGCGTGATTTTTGCTACACCTCTGTCTCATTCCACTTATTTTAATTTTTTGGTTGATATCTCAGTGTCCTGTTCTAAAACTTTTTTAAATGGTTGTTGATTTAAATTCTTAAGACGTGACGATTTTGAAGGATATTCAGGCTACAAATCTTCTTTTCTCCTTTGTGTGGTTCAAATGTGCTGCTCTCAAAACAGTTATTTCAATTGATTTCTCAAAATCACCAACTAGTGTGTCATTGGATTTTCGTTTTATTAAAAGATGGTGTTTTAAATTGCCTTCAATTCGTGTATTTTCATCTCTCAATGTTTTGTTTAACCTTCAAGGGTTCTTGCTCTTCTGGTAAATTAGTAGTTAACAGAAATAATTTTAAATTCATCATTGTTATTAATTCATTAGAAGCTTTCGTATCATACATTCTCAATCCTTACAGTCGCAGCTCTCTATTGTTTAGATTTCTGTTGCCAAGTTTCGCTTCAGTGATTTTATTGCTAATGTTAACGCACTCGTTAACCATAGAAGTCTGGTCTTTCTAACAACTCGCCGTCAACACCAAACCCAAATGTTGCTTTCGAATGCCATAAGAACAACAGGCTCACCTTCCAGGCTGCGGAATTACAGGTCGTCTCCTGCAGTTCTCGTATTAATCTTTGTTATTCCAGCGAGCTGAAGGTCTCTCATAATATTTTATGAGTAATTCTGCCCAGGCTGAGCCACTGATTTCGTGCAGGTAACGCCTCTTTTAAATTATAGAGCGGGAACTCCCGCATCTACCTCATTGTTTTTGGCGCATGCGTCGTAACAATTTTGCTCCGCATTACGAACAGCACACTGGATGGGCAAGGCCAGGTTTTTGCGCTCATGAAGCCCGTCGGATTCTAGCCTTGAATGTTGCAATGCTGTCAGAGTAGAGGAGGGTAATTATGGCTAAACGATGTGAGCCCTTCTGATACGCTGGACAAATTTTCTACGTTATCATTGTGAAGTGAAGTAAACCTTCCTAAATTATTTGCCGAGTTACACTATTTTGTAGATTTTACGGCACGGTTGCTTCATCGTAAGAACGCTTAACTTTTTACTGGAATACCGTGAGCTCGGACTCTTGGAGACATGATGTTTCTTCCCTCTGGAAAAGTAATCTTGCGGCAATTTCACATACGTACATTCCTTAGTGAGTTTGATGCAAAGCTTGACATTGCTTCAAGTACATCTTTTATTTTCCACAAATCAAATAATAAATTGGAGGCGAAAATTGAAACTCGAAGATCAGTGCCCTATTGATTTTTAAATCCGTTTTCTCTTAGTTCTAAGTTGAAAAGATGTTAACGCTTTTTTCCGTTGATGGTATGTTGATGACATCATCTCAATTTTTCCATTTTGTGAAGTCTAAACACAATTCAATGAAATTCATTTGTGAAAAGAAAATAATGCAAGGAGACACTGTCGTGCCTGCCTTGATTGTTTGATCATTAGAGAGAATGGTAGATTACAAATACAGAAGCCACCTTCATTAAATTAAAACTGAGTTTTTAGTGTTTATACTTTTGAACTTGAATTGAGATTATCATTTTGAATCTTGTAAACTGTGCCCTATTTGTTTATTTTAATTTGTTGATGCATTAGGAGTTTGAAATCCATAAATGATTCCATTGACAATGACTATCGGCTAGTTTTACTTCATTTCTATGTAAAGCAGTTTCTGTGCGAAAAACTCATTAACATTCCTGCTGCCATTGTCCATGAAATTGAATGAAGCATTTATTTCCTCATTTCTTTGCGCATTGCCCGAAAAGCATTGAAAAATTAAAAGCTTTTGTGCAAAAGTCCTTTAATATTTCCTTGCTTCTAAACCTTGGAAACCAGTTCAATATCAAATTCTTTTTAGAATTTAAAGAAAAGTTTTTCGATGCGTTGAGATCCGCAATCGTTCATGAATATAGCTGTGCACCGTGTGCATCGAAGTACGTCGGGCCGCACCCAGTGACAAAAGACCGCGGAGCACAGGAGAGTCGGCTATTGTACAGGTGCAATGCTAGGGCAGTCTCTCCATTCTGCCATTCGCATCCATGCGTTCAACTGGGGTTAAAAAACCGCCAGTGTTAACTTCTCGATTTTAGGACACAGGTGGAGCTATACTGATGCACACATTTTAAATAGCCTTAAATATTTTCCAAGGGTGAGCCTTCACTCTATAACACGTTCAGTTTTTTCCGTGTTTCTTATTGTTAATCCATAAAAATTGTGTAATTCATTTACTGTATACTTCATATAAACTAATTAATGTTTTTGTTTTTCAGCTGATGATAAATTTATCTCGAGAGATTCTTATAAATGTTTATGTTGATGCTAATTATCTCAAATTTATAGCAATAAATACTTTAATTTAAGTGCGAATCAGTAGCAAACAAATGATCCTTAATTTTTATTTTCATCAAAAATAAATTATTCCCGCAGGTGAGTTCCCTTCGTAAATGCAAAGAAAATTCAATTTTTCCCAAAAGATTTATTCTGCGACTTGCAGGATGTTACAAGCTCTATTACTAAAACTGCTTCAAATGTTTCAAACGGCTGCGACCTTCTCAAATGTTCTGCTAATCCTGGTTCGAAATAGCAACTCTGGGATCAGTAAACGTAATTAATGGTTGGAGGTTTTGTGAAGGCTTCCGTGATATAAATATCAGAAAGTGATGACAACAACGCCATGAACTATCGTCCGCCTGAAAAACATTCTGTAAAACTATTTCACTCATTACTGAGCTTGCAAGTATAGGCTTGCCTAGAATAAACGCAGAAACACATCTTCAAGCTTAAAACTTTTCTTTGTAATGCCTCTAAAATGCTGAACAGCAATTCTTTGAAAGCATGCGCTCTAAATGAGCAATTTTAACTTAGCTTCCAGCGAGGCTCAACATTTATTGAACGGTCTTGCCTAGGCTAGGAAAACGTTTTATTTCTTTATTAAAATTTGCTAGCGTTGATAGAAATGCGATTACGCGGCTAGGTTTTGTGCCTTGATTCAAAACGATCGTCTTAGCCTAATAGGATTAAAGAGAAAATAGAAATGAATGCGGGCAGTGACGTACGCGAACTCGATGAAATCTGAGGCAGCGAAATAACACTGATTTTATTATCTTTCCACTTCAATTGAGACATGGTTCCCTATCAAAAATATCCTCACGATGTTAATAGATACATTGCTAGCGTGGGCCGAATTCTTTGTACAGCGTCAGATCCCGTCCAGAACGATAAAATATATTCACGCGACTGTCGATGTTGAGAACTTCAGCGAAACGTTTTTGGAAATCTACATCTCTGTTCAACTGTAGCTTCATTATTGACCTCGAAGCCAATATCATCTCGGCTGAGTAAACAAAATCGTTTTCTGAAATTTCAAGGCAGTTACTCATGGAGCATAGATTAAGATTGAGAGAAGATAAAAGTATTCACTCAACTAGTCTGAAGGTATTTTCATTAGTTCGTACATCGCAAGGGAATTTAAAGATGAGTAGTTCACTGACACGACAAAATGAGTACTTAAATTGATGAAACATTGTTCACACAGTGCGTGCTTCTTCTATTCTTCTTCTCCTTCTTCATCTATTGCGTGTGAGAATGAAATAAAAAAAAAGCATGACCCACAGTTACACAGCGTTCTTCGGTCAGCGTTTGTCTAGAGAGAAATAAACTCACGGATTTTGCCCCCAGACTTCGGGCCTTGCAGGGGATGTGAGCAGGGGCCCCCACGGCTGCCACCACCTCTCTGGGGGAGTCGGGGGCGAAGTGGGGTTCCCTGGAGATGGCTGGGGTCGTAACTCGGGTTGTATTCTCGTCCTCGCTGCTCAGAATCGGGTTGATGCGCACTTCCGCAGCGCAGACGTGCAGACCTGCTGATATCATGACGACATTTTCAAAATTATGAAATTTCCAAAATCATGACGAAATTTCCAAAATCATGACGAAATTTCCAAAATCATGACAACATTTACAAAATCATGGCCACATTTACAAAATTGTGACCAAATTTTCAAAATCATGGCGACATTTCAAAAATCATGACTTTTCCAAAATCATGACATTTCCAAAATCATTACATTTCGAAAATGATGGCGACATTTCCAAATCATGACGATTTTTCCAAAATCATGACGACATTTCCAAAATAAAAACGACATTTTGAAAATCATGACCACATTTTCAAAATCATGACGACATTTCCAAAATCATGGCGACTTTTCCAAAAACCATGACGACATTTCAAAAATTACCATTAAGATATTCGCAACAAATGGGGTTTAAATTACGTTACTTAGGATGCAAAAGAAGTGTAGTATCAATCTTCATTATTCCATTGCCAGAACAGTGCCGCCTGAATATCAGTGATTCTTTTTAGAATCGAAGACCGAAGATGAGCAATTAAATCTATTTGTCCTCAGAAGCTGAATTCGGAAAGCTATCACAATGAACTTGTGGTCTAAAGATTCGAGATATTCAATTCAGACACGAATCAGTAGTACTCTCGTCATCAGGCGTGAGTACCCAAAATTTAGAACTCTCAATTCTGTTTTAGAGTACTCAGTTCAAAAATATTGCGTTATACAAACAAAAGGAAAACTCGTAATCTATCAAGAAAACCATATGTCTAGCAAATGTTAATAGGTCTTTTTGGATTGCTCACAATAAGTAACTTCTCATGAAACAATGTTTATGATACCTAAGCTGAGAGGCCTAAAACATCATTATTTCGAATCAAAATAAATATGTTGAGAAACATTTTAATTTTGGAAATTTTAGCTGATTTGTGTTTTTTTTGTGTTAACTGATTTGTGCTTTTGTGTTTTGCATATTTTTTAGGATATTGTAGCACTTGCGTATTCCAACAGCACGAGCGTGTCGCTTAACATTTTGTGTGGAAGTTTTTGGGTAGGCTTGAACAAGAGAGACGTTGACCACACTCGACGGAGAAATTTATAGCCACACCAAGAGGTCCTGTAGGGAGACGTGGGAAACATGAGCTTGTTATGATTAGCAAAGACTTTTTGGAGAGGCCTGAGTGAAAGCGCCCCAACGGCCAGCCACAAGGGTGACAAGGATTTATTGTACACCACTCAAACTTGAGGGGTGGGGACGAGCGACACTCGGAGCGACAAGATTGTTGACACAGCAGGATACCAAGCACCCAGGCATTGGAAAAACAAAAAGAAAAGATTTAGAGCAGAATTTCATGGAAAAAGATCGCCAGTGTTCTTAAAAGAGGGCGGAGTCGGCTATACGTTCTCATCAGAGGGCTTACAGCCAATATGATGGTCAGAGCACCCTTGGAGAGGTTTTCGAAGTGGAGAACCGCGAATCAGAGAGAAATTATGCTGAGGGCAGCCCCCAAGATCGGGACGGGCAGCGCAAAAAGACCAAAGAGTTAGTTAGTTTTTGGCGAGCCTTCAGACAAAGTGCGTTAGTACTAAGTGTTCACTGGAAATCCACTCTGAAAAATACGTGGACACATATAGCGTGCGTCGAAGTGTAATCATACTTGTCAGAAAATAATCTACATAAATACTTTCCATTTTCAGAGAAGAGAAGTCTCACATACGACCTACGTGGTCGAGACATTGTATCAAAGGGATAAACAATCAAAACGTCGATTGGGAGGGTAAGGTTTAGCGTTGCTTTTGTTTTTACAAGAGATATTTTTGAAATAAGTGAAAGATAAAGTTGATGGCATTTATTGAAGTAAAGATTCAAATCTGTTGAGTGAGTTCAATGAGAAGTAATGGATCAATTTTTGTAATCTTACAGGAGGGTGGAAATTTCATCTTGGCGGTTATCCATATGAAAATCATTGCCTTGGTTCCATCTCTACATAAGGAGAGCCTACATGAAGTTGCAAACACCGTTCGGAAAACATTTGCTGATCTGTGAATAACTCAGAGGAGTTGAACGAAAGCTGTACTTGAGAATGCACGGGTGATGTGAAGCTATGACCGTGCTCTGTGCTGTTGGAAACGTAATCATTAAGGGAGCATTTTGTCATGTGTCTTAATTTAGTCGATGCGGGGAGGGTTGGCCAATCCATATTATTAGGGTAGTATTGTCATGAGGCTATTACGCTCGAATTTTGTTTGCAATTTTGTCAGTCGCGTTAGTACCTTGAGAAGGGTAGTTTGTTCAGGGTGTTGTGTATTTGCTGTGAGCATAAAATCTCTCCGACAACCTCTGCAGTATTAATACCTCCCCTCGTGATAGGCCTTACAGCAATTCAGATGCGCACAGAAACGCGTTGTTGTAAGTGGGTCTCTGCAATCGGTGAGTACCATTTTTGTTTTAGTATATGTAACGCTTTTTTTAATTCAATTATTCGTGTATTTTGTTTGCCTGTAGTTTTGTGTATTTCATGATTTATTGGAGGTACGCCAATTCCTCAAATTTCCGAGAACCCGGTCTCCTTGTTAATGTAAATTAATGAGGGGTAGGACCGCACTCATCTCGTGACAAATACAACAGGTTTTGTAAGTTATTATCGGTGGTTGGTTACTGACTTTGCGATGATTTTTTTAAACTTATCACTAGAAACATCGTAAGACTTGAATAACTCTTTTTTGTTTCAGAGATTTTCTTTTTGCGAGCTAAATATTTTCAATTGAGACATTGCTCACAATTAATTGTTCAAGAAATCAAGGATAAATCTTTTCATTTAATTTTTTTTCGATATTTGACTAGGGAACGTATAGATTGAAACCTGCAACATAAAAAAGTGAAATGATTTTTAAACCATTCCGAGAATAGATAAATTCACACATGCTTATAAAAGAAGCAAACTAATAACTGTTAAAACATGATATCTGATTGGAGAAAAGACAAGGACTAGAGACCAGCATCGAAATCTGTCAAGGGCATAAATGAATTCTAACCTGCTAAAGGAAAACCAAAATTGATGTCAACCAGCTCATTTGAGAGGCAGCAGTGGTAATGATGATCACGATTGCAATTGTACGCAGACGGCATGTAGAGGAAGAGGAGAAAAAGTGAAACCCAAATTATGTACACATGTAATGCAACTAATATAACTAAATTAAAACAATTTAGGCTTTTGAAATAGGGCAAAATGTGCTAGTAAACAAAACCCTGAATAAAAAAAAAAGATAGAAGCATTCAATAGAATACTGTCACAGCACTTCTATGAATCCGTTTATTTTGGCCTTTAGCCACTGTTTTTTGAAGCTTATTTTAACAAAGTGCGAGTTGTGTTTATTGTATTCTCCAATCCAAATGACGAGCCCCACGCGACTTCCGCATTGCTTACACAACAATTCGAAAGCGCGCCAGGCATCTGAGATGAGAGCTCAGTTTTTCAAGTTCATACACCGTTGAAAATAAGGCAAAGGAATCCGAAAGTCCGCTCCACAGCTCTGGCTGTGGCGAACGCAGCCCTGCTGGCGAGCAGCTGCAACTGATGGCTCCGAGAATGAGATAAAATTGCAAATAATTGTCTTCAAATTGTTCTCCTGTCGGAAAGTTGTGTCTGGAAATCAGAAACAAAAGTTGATGTTATTTTCTCAGAGTTTTTGTCTATGTAAACCTGGAACTATCACTTCTCATTGATGATGTTTCTGCAAAGAAATGTTTTACAGTGATTGCGTGAAATATCTATGCGATATTTAAATAAGAGTTTTGAATCTCAACTCCTATTAAGTGAGGCATAAAGCCATTGTAAAAGCAGTGTTGCAGAAAGCAAATGGAATCAGTTAAAAGTATTTAAGATCAACTATTATGAAAAAATGAACACCCTTTTGACAAAAACAGTTTGAGTTCGTTAGCGAAAAAAATTTAAAAACACTACGAAACTTGCAATTAGTTGAGCTGCAACTGTTATTTTATCTTGCATTCATCTAGTTAATTTAAATATTCAGTACTATTTTGAATATACCTTCATTATTCATTTACTTAAAATCATCCGCAAAATGTTACATTCGAACCCATATTACTCGGAGGAACGTGAAAACAATCTTCTCAACTACATGTTTTTTCATTAACTTTTAGTAACTTAAAATTTGGAAACTTCACACTGATGCTCTGATAATTTTGAAATAATGATATGATTTAGTCCAGATGGAAATTGTAATTTTTTTGCTCACATTCCAAAATGGTTGATTGTTAGATCCAAAATCCATCGCTTTCGAAAGCTCTCATCGCTCTATGGTCACGTTTACAAGTATGTCATTGGCAACATGATTTCAGTATTAGCATTTATTTTTACCTATCGTAATTTTTAAATCGTCGAGATGAAGTAAATTAAATGTTAGCGTGAAAGAAGCTAATTTCCACATTAGATAAATTCTTTTCACGTTTAAGTGTAGTCAGAACACATTCAGTAATGCCACCAAATTAAATAACAAATACATCGAAAGGAATCCATAATTAGTTGAAGTGGTGCGACGCTGAAGGGCAAGTGTGGAGGCGTTTATAGAAGTCTTCTCTGGAATTTTTCATTAAAGTTTTTAACTTAGCTAATTCAACTCAGTATTTCTATAATGAGAGATAGACTGAGTTCAACTCTCACACTCGAATTTTAAACATTTCCCGAGCGTCTAATTGAGCAGCCGCACAAATCATGAGCCCGCAGTATATATATCATCGAGGTATTTCAATGGCATAAGTTCATGACGTGCATGAATAAAAAAATAATGTGTGCTTACCACTCCTCATAAAACACAAATCAAATTCCATCATCGGGCAAGGCTCTGAACCTAAAGTTATCAATCAGAGCAAGCCAATTTGTAAAACTTTTAATGTGCATCGACCGTTCGAAAAGAAACCCCGATTTCAGTTGTTCGCTATTATGTCTTATTGCTCACAAATTGCAACAACTTAAACTTGAAATGAGTTCAGAACTGCTATCGAAAATATATTGGTGTTTCGAACTTGGACGAAAGTTCTGTGAACTTATCAAGAAGCGGCATGAGAGCTCATCATTGTTCAGCGAGAATTGGACGACGTGGCCGGTCGGGTATTACTGGGTATTCGTGGTCGCCGCCGCTGGATGAACCCGCCAACTTCTCGCAACTCTGCAGTGGAAGTGTTCCAAGTTAATGCAGGCATTGTTCTATTAAACTACTGGTAAAGACTCATTGGTTTCTCCGTTACTGGCCTCGAGTGCCTTAATTAACTGAGCACGATACCAAGTTGCGACGAGAACCAGTAGTTGCCTTTTAACTTCGTCCTCGGCAATGTGATTGAGAATTTAAGTTCGCATGAGCGACGCGAAGACGATTGTTTCGTTCGGGTCGCTCAACTTCATGTGTAATTAAGTTCCTACTTTCTTAGAAGACTGTTCGCAAGTATTGGATTATGCGGTGCATTGTTCTCGAGCTACTCACATACAAATAGTGAACTTGGAACTTAATGAAATTGCCTGCTGTAAAACACGTACAGACGACCATAAAGAAGTAAAGTACTATAATGTTCCAGTGAAAGTTACACCTAATTATTCACTCCAACATCTTCCTCTTTTTGTCATTTTAATTTTAATAATTTTGACGAAGATCCTGAAAACATAATTTCCCGTTAAAAGATATTGGAATTGATGATAGGTTCGTTCCGAATCAAAATCGACTTTCATTTTGTTAATTTTTTTCATTTGTTTTCGTTGCCTCCAAAACCAGCCTAAATTGTTCTACGTAAGTCTATAAATGCAGAGCCATCGAATAGAGATCTAAATTTCGATTTTGTCATTTTCAATGTATATTTTGAAAAGTACGTTTTTGAAATTCATTTTCTGTAACAAAACGCATCTGAAACAAATGCGTAGGCATTTATCCCTGAAAAGTGTCATGGCTGAATAAAGACTCGAATTTCTAAGTCTATAGAAAAGTGCTTCCACGTCCGATTTTCAATGATTTTACACGGCTACAAATGCTCTCTTTTTTAAAAGTGAAAGAAAATTCTCTTCAAGTTGTCAAATGTGTATTTTGTGCCTCATTTACTCCTACCATTTTCTCTCGGCAAAATTGAACAACGCTTTCCAAGGGCTTGGCAATGACCAACGTTTCTCTGAGAAGAAAGTTTTTGCGGTCAAACCTTAAAGCAAAGTGCCTATATTTCCTGCGACTCGGGCCGTTTTACTGCAGCTCGTCAGCCTCTTCAGAGCGAGCGACTCTCGGCTCTCGGTCCAAAAAATGCACCGGCCGAAGCGATAGGCAAATGCCCAATAAATTTCGCACTATTCTCGACTTTGTTTGCCCTCTGATTTCTTCAGTTTGCTCAGGACGCCCAGGCTGACCTCCGATCAGGCTATCTAGGAAACGTATGGAATAATTTCGCCGGGGCTTCGAGCACATGAATTTGAATTTTGTCGTCCACTCCTGAGTATTGACATTTTATGCTGAGGGCGACCAATCCCGAGCATTTTGCTGCAATCAGAGGGAGGGGGCAGCACGGTTGGTTCATGCAGGCTTTAAGCTATAAAAAGAGTGTAGGATTGGTTGAAGGGAGCAAATTCTCGGATTTGGAGTTAGTGGTGCTGCAAGCTCGTGAAAAGATCGCTTTCAAAAGTCTTGCTGTTGTAGAACATCATTGGAATATTTCTGGAACGGAAGGAATTTTCGACACCAGAGGATCAGCTTTCCTGATAAAAAGGATTAAAATTTAGACTTATTTTCTGAAACAGATTTTTTATTTCAAATTCCTCGTGGTTGAAAACTTAATTTTTCCGTAGGGTGAGATGCCACGGATGCCAACTCACATATTTTGTAAGTGACTAGAGCCTAATATTTGATGTACTAAGTTCTTTCTACACCTTTGGCTTGCTAGAATAGCAAATTAAAGCTTCTTGTATGGCAGTGAAATCGAGTTTGCTCACTGACAGAAACGTAACGTTTTTTTTTGACAACATATATCAGAGCACTTTTATTTTGATGAATATTCTATGACCTTTATCGGTTTCTAAGCCTCACGGACACAACAGGATTATACCTCAATATAATTCAGTACAAGACAACAATATTTTCAACTATTACTTTTTTTAAATAAATTAAAATCGAAAAATACAATGAGCAACTTGACTGAAATGCATTTGACGAAATGAAAAACTGTTTGAACCAGCCATTTTCTCCAAAGCTTAATTATTCCAGACATAGAAGTTTTGATTTCGCTCAACGATATGTTGTCAAAAACAGCAAGGAATCATGCACATTCTAGCATCTGACACACCATTCGAAAGTGAAGGAAGGCTTGAGCCGAGCTCAAACAGCAGTCATGATGCACTTCTGCTTCTCACTCGCGATATACAAGAGCTCAATTAAGGCAGGATTTTCAGCCAATTAACGTCGTCGTAGCATTGCAGCTGTCAGCGTAGTCGTCGCAGCACTGCAGCTGTCAGCGTAGTCGTCGCAGCGCTGCAGCTGTCAGCGTAGTCGTCGTAGCGTTGCAGCTGTCAGCGTAGTCGTCGCAGCGCTGCAGCTGTCAGCGTAGTCGTCGTAGCGTTGCAGCTGTCAGCGTAGTCGTCGCAGCGCTGCAGCTGTCAGCGTAGTCGTCGCAGCGCTGCAGCTGTCAGCGTAGTCGTCGCAGCGCTGCAGCTGTCAGCGTATATCACTCAAAATCAATTACGCTAATTGCTGCAGCATGTAGCGTAGCGGCTTTTTAGGGCTTACGCTATGATTTAGATGTAAGGCTGCGATGACTTTCCAGTGGTCGAAAATCTGACCCCTGTTCTGGAGAAGTTGTCCTCGTCGACGATGCGAATGGAAGTAGCGTTTTTCAATGGAAGATGCTAATTTCAAAGAAGCGTGCTATTTCTTGTTTGGAACGAAATTTGTAAGTGATGCCAAATATTCATGTTAACGAAGTATGACATCATGAATGACGAAACATTTTCTTCAAACATGTCAAAAATATGCTTACAGCATATCCCACTCGTCAGTAATGTAAAGAATACAATACGCTTTAAAATGATGTAAAACATACACGATAAGAATTTGCGGCATTTAGTTTCTTGCTTGCAAAAGTAAGCAGCGCTTTTTTTTTTAACGGAGGCTGAGAATTGCGAGAGAGGTTAATTTAAAGCATCGCTACTGCATGGCAGCTGGATGCCTAAGGAACCTACGACGCCGTTGAAACTTCTCTTGATGCTCATAAGCTCGAGAATGCGTCGCAAATTGTACGAAACTGAGGTAGCCTAACGACATTATTGTAAACTAAACACGCGCTGGACACACTACACAGCCAGCGCTGAATTTCAATGGTGTAGCACGATACTGTAACTAAAGAACGTGCTGGAAAATAATACTAGATATAATACCAGCACCGAAGCATTCACGTGCGAAAAAAACTGACATAAAGAGAAGTTCAATGAAGATATTTGCGTTCAAGAAGGATAATGCAATATTTTCGAAATGAACGACCTTATCTCCCATTTGAGCTGAAGAACGAACTGCAATGTTCTAAACTGTGATTTTATTTAACAAAATTATTCTCACAAATTGATAAAATCGAATTGCGTTCTGTGAAAATTGCACTTTACGTATGAGTTGATAGTTGACTGACACTGGAAAGAGTCTAGAGTCGTTCAGCTGGTATGAGTCTTTCTTCAAGACTTTTACGGAGAGCGTCCCCCATACGGACCTTTTTTTTATCATTGAACCTAGAGGAATGAAATTTGCTATACTGATAGGAAATGCAATTGGGAATCATTTGTCATTCGAAAAAAATGCGATTTTCCCAATAGAAAACGAGATATTCATAGAAAACGAGATTTTTTGGGGGGTTTTCAAAATGCATCTCCTCCGACAGTTTTTGAGTAAAAGTGATGATTTTTGTATCACTGGAAAAAAGTGGACATTCCAAAAGGTCCTATGCTGTTCCCGAAATTTTCAGTTTAGATGAAAAAAGTAAAAAAATTGAGAGCAAATTTTGGTTTCGAAAAATGCGGATTTGTGACGTCATAACTGTTGAACAAAACAAAAACTAATTATGAAGTCAATTAGAATTGTTTGGAAAGCCCTTGGCTTTCCGCATTCAATGATACCAAAAGCATCACTGTTGCTAGAAAACTGTAGGAGGATATGCATTTTGAAACCCCAATGTCCATTGTTTACACTATAAGCAAAACAAAGAAACATAAACAATTTTAATTAGAAATTTTTAGAAAGTTTTGGTTCATGTTAGACGTCTGGAATCATTATTGAGTAATACAGAGACACAGGAAATGACATAGCAACGTCGAGCCGTGAAGAAAGTGCCAAGAGGGAGGTGTAACATGATAAAATACCACTTCTCCCTCCCCTCCCCCCCATTCTTCAAGCCCCCCCAGAACGTGCGAACGAGTGAACGTAGGAGTCTCATTTTTTTTTTCGCAGGATGTACCTGACCTCTTACACTTCCTATAGCAGCAATAATCCCTATTTCTCAAATGGTCTCAAAATCCTGGATTCCTATGGGGGACGCTGTCCTTATGGGCTTTGGAGTTCATGGTACTCTCTTTCTCTAGCGTGTGCAATGTATTGCATGCGAGGTATTAAGTTAATGAAAGGCCATGCTAGTTGAGTTCCGTTCACTAACGTGGTGTGAAAACTTATTTCCTACATATTGAGTCAAAGTGTTGGGAAAAGTAGACCACAATGAATAATATGCTACAGTTTTAAAACCGTGCTAGAGAATTCAACAAAAAAACTACTGAGCACCATAAGTGTCTTATACTGCTAACAAAAATTTAAAATTTTGCAAATCGATAACTGGTAAAGTAATACTTTTTAAAGATCATAAAGAAATCCTTCCGTTCGCAATTGGGTTTTCCCATGGTTCAGTGTAACTGTCTCATTCAATGGCAGGATCCCAGGGTCTTCAGAACAGGAAGGGTCGTCTGTCTTGTTGGTGCTATTTCATTAGCACTTCAGGCCAGAGCATAACACAATGTTCCATTCTTATTGTTTAGTTGAAAGAAATTAATTTCTTTGCGCCTGATCGTAGTGCTGATCAAATTGGTTCCTCAATAACTTTTCAGTTTCAAATTTTCGCAAGCACACAGCACTGAAGCCTCACCCAATATTTTGTTAATACATTGCATTCCAACCTAAACACAGTTTGCGTTTTCCGTTTTTCGATGAAATTAGGAAAACAATTCCAAACAAATTTTTCATGTGCGTGTGAATTTTTTTACATTTATTACAGACTAATTATGAGTTCCATGTATACTACATACGCAAAATTTAAGTATGATAATTTACATGAATATAGGTACAGGCAAATTTATTTTACTACCACCTTAATAAATTTATTTTCATTTCGTTTAAAAATTCAAATCATTTCATGCAGTTTTTAATTAGGACTTCAAATTACAAATTACCATATTTCAATTCAAAAAAGTTCTTTCAAGCCCGAATTTCGAGTAACAGTCTGCTTCAAAAACTGTGCGCATCGCGCAGTTTGTCTTGAAGAATTTTCTCCCGTGCTTTTTCAGAGAACGCTTCAGAACATCAATTGTGTTGAAGGAAGCATAATGGAAGCAAAATCCAGGAGGAGTGAAAAAGAAAATTCATAGGATCAAGATCACGGATGAGGAGGGCCACATTTCTTCGCTGCAAGCCCTTGGAAAACTGTTCTGGCACAACTGTTGTGTCTTCTTTGGCACGTGCGAGTGTGCGCCGCATTGTTAGAAGATGGACGTCATGTTTTTGAAATGATTTTTAGGGCACTTGTGCGTAAAAGTTCAGAATAGCGATGAAGTGATTGTGAATTTGTCCTTAATTTGACTCTTTAATTATGACATTGAGGAGAGAATTTCTTACGGTAAAAAGGGCAGCCCACACAATGAAGGAGGTGGATTTTTGTCAAATGGCAACCGTTCTTTGCAGGAGTGAAATGTATACAGTAACTGTGAGTTTCCCAGTTTAGAAGTTCGCTTCACAGGGAAAAGTTTCTCAAGTAAAACCACGATGTCATCTGTGAGCGCTTTCTCTTTGAACTTGTTCATGAAAACTATTACACTCGCCAGCCTGCTGCTTTACCATATAGAGGTCCGTGCACTGCTGACGCCTCTGCATCCGGAAGAGTAAAAATTTCAAACCTTTTTCGGCTCCACTCTTCATGGACTTTCACTCACATCTGTTTCTGTGAGTAACTTTTACCAGGACATCTTTTTATTTGCTTTGGCCTTTGACTAAATGGCTTTAAAACTCGCTGTGGGTACGGGAAATTTTAGGGAGAGACAACCTCGAGATTAACCTTCGGCAGCTCTGAGGCTACCGAATACATACAGACCGCAATGAACCGAAAATTTTAATGCCTTTAGCAATTTGTCAATTCCTTATTTGAGTTTTCTATCGCGATATTTGCATGTACTTTGCTCACAAACAGCTACACATTAACTAATTTTCAAATACGCACCACATAATTGTGAATAATGTGAAAAAATGTAAAAGGCCATTCATTTTTAAACAAGAATTTTGTTTACACTCTTTACGTGGTATGTGTATATACATTCCCGTGGGCGTGGGTGTACGCATGTGTCTGCGTGCGGGTGTTCATGTGTTAGCGTTGCGTGCGTGTGGGTGTGTGTACGTTTGAGACAACACATGGCTGGTAGAGCCATGTTTGATGGACCATAGCAAGAATTCAGACTAGAAATGTTTCTGCAAATTGAAACGAGACCTGCAGTCTTCTTGTTCCGTGAAGAGGAACTCCCAATACATTTCTATCATGAGCTTGAAAACTTCATGGACAATCTGCGTAATTGCTACTCTGTCACAGTTTTTTACTTGGGTGTATTTTTGTCAAACCGCTTACACAAAATAGAACACAAAATTGTATTTCCTCTTAAATAACGCGAGATCTAGATAGGAAGGGAATAAGGGGAATTTGGAAGAGCGTGTATTTTTAATCGTATGATAAGTACATATCTGAAAAGCTTGTGACAAAACATCTGACGTGCTGAAAACGTACATATCTGATGTGCTTATTAAGCACTCATCTGATGTGCTTATAACGTACACACCTGACGTGCTTATTACGCACACATCTGATGTGCTTATAACGTACACATCTGACGTGCTCTTTACATGCGCATTGTGTCGTGTACATCTACATATTCTATTTCTTCTCTCTATGTTTGAAACATTCTCCCGTGCGCTGCAGATGCCACGCAACACGCGACTGGTGCGTGCACCAAGCGGGCTGCTGGCGTTCAGTCGACTTGCAAGAAAAGAGAAAATACGAATTTAAAATACTTTCCGGAAGCAATTAAGTAATTGTTGAAAAAACTTGTGATGTTTACGCTTTCACACAAAACATTCAGGTTAACAACATGAGATATCTCAAGAATGTAAAATATCTTCATCGAGAGCAATCCATTTGATGTTTAGAACGCAATTCGTGAGTAGTGCGAAACATTTACGTTAAAATTGTAAAACACTACATGAATGGCAAAGAATTGTTTTTTACATCATTTATTACATTCGGTTAGAACAATAGATATAGATAGATGGAAAGCATTTACATGTATGTCAAAAGCATGAAGCATTTTGCCAGCATGCAATCTTGCAAATCTCCTAAGGACAGGAATTGGTATAAATTCAGAGGCTAGCGCTAGTTTGTAAGTTTCTGGGAAACTTTCTCGAACTATTTTTAGGATCTACGTTGAAAATAACACTTGAGCCGTTGACATTGCAGCACGCACCTCACAACGATAGGCCTAAATACCTCACCCAGTCTGAACCCTTTGTTGCTCACGTTAGCATCCAACTCAGTGATATGCCGTCACGGAGATTGGAAATATGTCCATATATCTTGTCCAATGTACGTATGCTGCTGAGCTCGTTGAGCGTGAGTGAAATAGATAAGCATTTTCCCTCATATTCGTATCTGGGAAGCGCTGTGTCAGAAGAGAAATTTACTAATGGAAGAGATGTTCTGTAGAGTTCAGCTTCTAGGTTTTCTTATTTTGAGTGTCATGATTTTGCCAGTTGTGACAAAGTTCAGCTCCGTATTGAAATGCAGAAAAACAAATACAAGTTACCTGCTAACGTAACAAATATGCTACATTGATGTTTATATTTTACTCGTAATTTCATTAACGTACGGTAGTGAAAGTCATCAAACAATTTTGTCTTGATGCTTTTGTTGGAGTGCCAATAATTTAAACTTGCGCATATTTCACTATGTCATGCTCAATGTATCCATAAACGACTTCACCATAATTCATTCACAACTTGAGAACGTTTAAGTTGACAAGATTTATAATGAAGATATCCCATATTAAAAGACATCGTAGGACTTCAGCAGTTCGACTCAGTCATAATTTGATGCAGCGATAATCGTCATTTCTGCTTTTGCATAAGTTTAACTGCATCGTGGCTGCGCGTGTCACCGCATTAATTCTGTCAGTCTGTTATGTTAAAGACATTTTAAAGAAAGCGAGGTTTTTTTTATCATCTTTACTCAAAAAAAATTGTTTTCTTCTTTCTTTCTGATCGGGAATGAACTACAGGAGACGAGTATGCAATAATGCCCACTTTTAGCCTATAAATCTTATCGTCTTGCAGTACGCACTACTGTAGCAAGCGTATAGTTTTCAATGCTCTAAATATCTAGGTGCTGCAATCCATTTCTGCTGCAGCCGTAACTATTAGCGCGATGCACTGCTCTGAATCGACTCAACACTTTGACTGCAACGTACTCCACCGGTGGCGCGGAGAAAATTTTCATAATGCTGCTGACCGACCAGTGGTCACAAACTCAATTTTCATAAATACTTCATTAAAGCGAAATAAAGTTAATGTTTGCAATTTTCCCGACCCAGCTAATGTTTGCAATTTTCAAAATTACTAACTAGACAATTGACTTGAATTTGAGTTGAATCCTGAACTCCAGTTTGAAAAATTGCGGTTAAAGTGTTAAAAAGTGTTTTACAGCGCCGAACTGAAGGAAAAAGTACGAGACAAAGTGTCGATTTTCAGCTGCTTAAGTAATGAAAAAACAAATTAACGTCACTGAGCATCAACGTCAATATTTTACAGAGATTAACTTCCATAATTGAGGGTAGTCAGCTGCGCTGGCCTGCTGGCGTGTTTTCATTAACCTGCCGATAAGTTCAGTAGTTGAATGATAACTTTTATTTCATGACTTAAAAGCGAGGTTCTAAAGAGGAGCCCTCTCCTAATGTTTTCGCAGGGTTGTTTTTTTCCGATTTTTTCAAATGTCGCTACAACCATAATAATTATGAGAGTGTGTCCACTGTTGCTTTATTTTTATTTTTTAGTGGAAATTTGTCAGTACTGTTATCCACGTGTTCTTTTTTCGATGTGTTTTATGTTTTAATTCGAAGTATTTTTTGTGTAATAATTTTCACGCTTTCGAAGCCTCATACTGTTCAGTGTTCACTCTTACTTCTTTTGAGTTGTGGACGCATTCTCTGTTCACCTGGAAAAACCTAGTCCTAGACCTAGACATATAAAGAACTTTCATCATTCGAATGACAGCAGAATTATTGGCTATTTCCGATCGAGAGTAGTTTACAATAATCTAGACTCTTCACTTTGACGGGGAATAATGTTCACCTCACGGAGCTACTGTTTTCTAACCATGAAATGAATATACACTGGTACTTGAGTGTGAAATTTGATGGCTAGTAAATTTTGCTATTTTAACTATAATTTTGCTATTTTAACTATTTGATTGCTATTTTTAACTTCAACTTTGTTGTCTGTGAGTGATTAGAGTCCGACGGGACTAGGGAAGGAACCCTGAAATAGACACTCGGTCCATTCTTTTTAACATATTCTTTTGTATACTACTTTCTTCTAGTAGTAATCATCTTTCTCTACATGGGTGTACTTCTAGAACTGTATGACAAAATATTGTTACGGCATCGGTACTTTCTTGCTGCTGCTCTACGAACAGACTCTAATTTAGGGGTTGTGGGCTTCGCACACTTGTCATTTGCAACATGGTAAGGATTGCGGCAATGTTTTTCCTTCCTAACAACGTTTTCTAACGTCGCTACCACTCTGCGCAGTAATCCCATTCTCCAGCGATGTAGAATACCGTAAGGTCTGCGTGATCGACCGCCGTGCCAAATAAGGCGTGCAAGAGATGACGGTAAACCGAATTGGAAATTCTGATTGAATTGCTGGATGATTGCTTTCTTCAAGAGACTCTCGAAACAGCAAATTGAAATTTATTTTCGTTGTAGAAATCTTAAATTCTTGTTGGCATCTGCCAATAGGTACAGACTCCAATAGGCTAATGGATTTGTACGCACATCTGATCATTGAGTTATATAGCTTTGAAGTTACCGTTAAAAATTTTTGTTCCGTCTCTCACCTTTGGAGGAGAAAGTGTCTTTGCTTAAAATTTAAATGTTATCACAGGGCAAAGAGTAAACTTAACCGTCATCCTCGCAAGTGAAGCACAATAATAAAATCAAAACATGCTACCATGGAGTCCAAAGATCTTCATAACACAACACAGCAATATTCTGTAAATTGAAGTTCAATGAACTGCAATTGTAATTGCAGTTTAAAAAACACAGCATTTTACATTCATTAAGAAGGTAATATCAGATGTTGACAAGAAAAGAAACTCACCTGCCAACAAAACCAGCCAGAGGAGTCTGCTTCCCGCCATGACAAAAGGCGTCGAAACCCGCTTGTTCCGCTCAAGGTTTGGTGCTGCTTCAGTAGATCGGCATGACGCAGTTTCAAGCAAATAAAACTCAAACAAATCGAAAGTTCATCATTTTTTCCACATAAAATGGTTTATCCAACAATTGCCCGTCACTTCATTTCATGGCAATGAGAAAGAGCGACGTGTTTGTGTTTCTGTTGAGGATCTGACCGACTTGAATACACCAGCAACTTTTAGCGTTCCTCCGGGCTACCATAACATTCTTCGATGTTTGCTAAATCAAATTTCGATCTGTTTTCTGTATTTGGCTTTTGTTTCAGTTTCTCACTCGATACCACAATCACTTGAGATTTACAAAGCACTATGAGTCGATGAATTAATTTTAAATACCAGGTTCTTCGCAGTTATGCACAATTCCTGTAAAGCCAACACTCATGTCCATTTCCAAAGGCTTTCAAAAGTTCGAATCACTGTTTCACAAATCTGCAAGAAAATTAATGCTAGAGTTCGTGTGCCGTGGGTTTAAAGCTCACATTTCCAAAAGACGACTATTTGTTTGAAATTTTACTTTTTATGGTCCTTTCATTTTGTAACATACGCAGGCAGGTTTTGGATCAACAAGATACTGAAGGGACAAGGGTGAAATCTCGCCTGAAAAGACTCAAAAGATGGAACACAAAAAAGAGCTCCTCTCTCTGAAGCATACTTGCGTCCCTACACGAGCCACATCTTGAGAAGGGACAACGACGAAATAAAATTTCTCTGCAATGTGCGCTGGAGGAAATACTCGAAAAATAGATGTAATTGAATGAACTGGGGGCTACAATACTGCCCGCATAACTTCGCTGCGGTACTCCAGCAATTCCAATTAGTATCAACGTTGAATGGCTGCTTTTGTGCGCCTCAAGCAACTCTTTTCGCTTTTTTCTCAGACTATATATATATTATCTCTACGGGCAAGCTGAAAAACTGCATGCTAGAGTCGAAAGCAAATTACTGAATGTTTTAACATTCTCATCCACTTCACTTGAAAATTATGTTTATTTAGGCCTGGGCGAATTTTTTTACGAGTATTAGCGTAGAAGCTTTGCACACCATTCTTTGAAACTGTTCAGAGTCGAGGAAGTTTTAAATCCTTGAATTCAACAGAGAGTATGTTTTCGGATCAGCAGCAGTTCACTTCATAAAAATCGTTTTTCTGAACTTCATTTCTGAGTAATGCTTTATTACTTCTATTCTAAATAGACTTCATCACACGAAGTATCAGCTACTACCGTAATATTCGAAAGAGGACCTCCTAGATAGCAGAGAGGCAAAGCAGTGCCTAGCGGGACCACAATTTGCAATCTCGTATCTGAATGTCGTGCGCTGTCATCTAGAGGGGACGAGCTCAGTCTTCTTGTGCTGACACAGCACTGGTAACATAAGTTTAAAGGAGGGTATTTAAAATATCCATTTTCTCTAAGAAATCACTTTCAAATAACATTTGGTAGGAATGTCAGAGCTTTTTGCTCAATGAGAAACAGTAACACTTCAGTTTTTGTTACGATTAGCTTGGCTTCATTTATCGTTTTTCAAACATGTGATCCTGAATTTTTGCTTTAATAATGTGATAATACTACATTATGTTCTATGCGTGTACTACATTGAGCAGTAGTTGTTGCATCCATTACCATATCATTATATTTAATTTTGAAATGCCGTAGGATAAATTGGAGCACTTTGTGTGCATGCAGTGATGGATATTTCAAGTAAATTGCTACCTAACATCCAAAATTAACACAAATGAAGAAGAAAATGCATCATGACACAGGTTGTCTCAGAAGTCGTGCACCACGCAATAATTTGTATTTCTGCAAATATATTTCAGAATAGATCTGATATCGGTGAGAAACTAACAGTACAAGAAAGAGTTCAATTGGTCAATGATCAACAATTATTCATTGATCAACGGTTCCAAAGTTCAATGACCTAAAAATTTGAAATACGCAAGTATTTTACAAGAACTCGGATGGTGCGCGACTGCTGTGACATACATATTAAAACATGACAAACTCATCAGTGTACATCAGAATAATTTTATGAAAAACTTCCACGAATATTTCAGAATCAAAACTTCTCTTTAACATACATATCAAAATTTTCTTTTTTCAGTTGTAAACACTGAAGCGCTGCTAGTGTTGCCTTTGGGGAAAGACTAATGTGCAGCCACGGTATTTCTTTGCGACATCTCGTTTAGAACAGTGACCATCCACGTGCGCATCGAACAAAGAGAAAACGCGGTGCGCATGCGCCCAGTAAACTATCTACGATGTTTGCATGCCATTACCCGACCTCAGTGCCCCCCTGGTCATGCACGCGATCAGAGCCTAACAATGCGGGCCAAATGCTTTACTTCGTGTGCGCGAACCTCCTTAGTTTCGCTGCGAGTCTCTTTTTCTTTCCTTGATTCGTGAGGAGATATTTTGCTTTTCCTTCCAGTTTTCAGTTCAATTGACTTCCAAAATCTTTATGAGCGCTGGTTAAAAGCCGAGTAAGTATGGTAGAACTTCCTTTATTTTAGACGATAGAAAGTATCGCTGTACAAAGCGCCCTATAATGTTGTGGAAACTTGAGAGAATGTAACGAGTTCGCTCGGCTCCAATGTGAGCTCGAGAACTTGTTCGCAACGTGTGGCCAAATTACTGCCATTTTTGCTCGGCGACTACGACAGAAGGTCATGAGAAACGTGGCAAATGTATATTTTTTGAGTCTGCGGAGTTTCTACCAACTTTTTAACTTTTAATCACGTTTGTGTGCTTGCTTTTCGTTGTGGTCTGTTGTTTCTTTACTTTGAACGTTTTTAGAAACAGATATTTTAGGCTCTAAATGTATTTCGGGGAATCACAAGAAGTCTGGAATTATCACAGCAAGTAGTATCGAATGTGAAACTTTGCTTCTGCATCGAGGAATGTTGTAACTTTTCACTGTGATGTTTACATGTATTTTTTGTCTTCGTGTGGTAACTTCACACAAAATTGAGTAATTTTCAAGCAAAAGCGCTTTACACTTGGGATTCCCTTTTTGACTTCAGGGCTAACATTGAAAAAATTTGCATTGAATGCGGCAAAGTTTGAACGCTGAGGCATTTTGCGCGAAAGTGGCAGCTCATCAAATCATGATTTCCTACTGACTGAGTTTGACAAAATTTATTCATAACATCCCCAAAATGCCGTCTGAACGTTTTGCGTCTAAACAGGTCAGTGATGTCTTTATCATTACGTTGGTGATAGTAAAGTGAAATTTTACTAAAGGCAGCTCAAAAAGAAGGCTTATGCTTATCTGTGTGTCAAAAGCAAGATTGTGTGGACTTCTGCGATATCCTAATACTTACTTGTCCACTTTCCTATTTTTGTACCGTTAAATTTATTGTATTTTCTTCATGAAAAACTTGCAGTTTATACAAACTCTGGGAATTTTTAACAAGACGAATCACTCGTAAGATGGTTGTAAGAACTGATGCAAAGCAACATGAGAGTTTTCATTGCATGTTTACTTCGGCTAAGACTTTAATTTAAAAATTTACAGGCCGATGGATAGAATCTATCTCTAAATAAAATACCGCAGGAAAATGTTACGGAAAAGTAGCACAAACGAGTTATCATAAAAAAGTAAACACCAACTGCAAGGGCATGGAATAAAAGTCTTCCTCAAGGGTTCTATTTTTCCTCAGAAAGAAAACCAAATAGCGGATCTATGCTATCAAAATCGATCATGCGGTACTTAATTAACGTACAATAAATATCTCCATAAATGTACCTTGAGGCACTCACGCTCCTTGAGCATCGCAGATGTAAATTTAGGTAGCATTCTGGGGCATCGATACTACGAAAAATTACGCTTGTAGAAGACAGGTGCAAAACTTAACTTGTATAATTGAAATAAATGTCTAGGGATAATAGTCACAACTGAAATTGTCTGCATTCTTATGAACGACAACAAGAGGATAAAATTTATGTGACATCATGACTAGAGCACCTTCAATATTACCTTTTGTAGTGGAGCTATTTTGCAGATATCTTTGTAAGGCTTTAAATTTTGTAAACATTTAGTGTTTCAGCACATATCATTCGTATGAAAAGCACCTGCATAACACTCGTTTCTCCCTCAATTGCGTTTCATTTTTGTAATTTATTCTGTCTTGAACCATTGTAATCCTGAAGGTGTGTTGCTACTTAGAATAATTCAAGGGGAAATATACAGCTGTTACTAATTAAAAAAAAATTCATCCAATTTCATCAAAAAATGGCACACGTAACTATACTGATGAAGCTACACAGATTGTGTGACATGGAGATTAATTTCTAAAGCCTATTTTTCAACTTTTTGAAAACATTTGTACGAATGAAAAACGCACTTCATTCTTGATGTCTTTGTTTCTGTAGCCAAATTGCGTGTGTTGAACATTTGGACAGGAAGTAAAGTATGAAGTAAAGCCTCGGCTCAAGTCCGAGAGACTTTTTTAATTTGGCTATCTTATATCAAGACTGGTGACTTTTCTAATTCTTCAAAATAAAATTACTTGAGGTCACCGTTTCTCAGTTTCGACGATAAATCGCTCGCTGAATGAGTGAAGTCAGTTTTAGTTTCAAATGTCTCACTGCTTGCTTCTTTGATTGTTACATAGACTCAGAAATAAATGAAGCTTTTTTAGCTCCCAAATCATTACCAGGGTTGTTAGACTAACCTCGTTCTGGACAAAATTTTCAAATTGGCCACTCTTCAAATAAAAAAATTCCCTAGTATGTAGACTAAAACAAGATCCCTCGTCATCTGGGCATCTCGCGGTGTTGCCAGATGATGTGCGCTCTTCGTAGTCAATTCTCCTTCAAAATAAGTTTAATTCGATAATTTAGGCGAAAAAAGCCAATTCGTCTACCTCGCTCCTGGTCTTACAGTTGCTGCGTGCTGTTTGTTCTTATATTTAGCTTTACTTCGTCGATGGTAAAAGAACTTGAGCGAAAGCAAGGCCTGTGTTGTAGCAGTGCCAAGGCCTCAGTTGTTTGAACCGTCACAGATTATCGGCTGACACAGCTCAATTATCCTCTTAGCTCGGTGACGTGGAGTGACGAGCATCCATATTGATAAGTTTCTCGCACACCGGCTCTTTTCTCACACGCACAATTTAAATGATAATCTCAGTCGTGAAACTTGACCCAGTCATTCATTTCGAGCGTTGAACCTGTTTCTCGCAAGTGTACAATATGTCGCTTGTAAGTATGCAATGTGTCTCTAGTATACATGCAATATGTCTCTTACAAGTGTGAAATTTAGTTTGAGTGATCACGAAATATATCTCTAGCATAAATATATGTCTCTATCAAATACACGAATATGTCTCTAGCAAATTTGCAATACGTCTCTAGTCAACACGCACTACATTTCTAGCATATACTATCTCTAGCATATATACAATATGTTCCATAAAAAGGTGAAGCAAGTTTCTTACAAATACACAGCATTTCCCTTCGAAATGAGTTAATAGTGAAAATTTAAACAATTTTCATAACAAAATTCGATTTGTGCCAATGAATTGAGAAGACTTCCACTTATACAGATAACTTAAGTGATTTTACAGGCATAGTAACACATGATGTAATTTCATTTCCTTTTTTGGGGACTCTTGCATGAATCATGGTTATAAGAATAAATATTAAATAGTAAGTTTGCTAATGCCTTTCAATTTCAACTTACTTGATTTATTTTTGTCGTGTTGCAGTAAAATTAGCTTTGCAAATGAGGAAAAACATCTCCTTGCTCGTCTTTACATATATAAAAGAGATTTTGTTTTATATTCTTCGAAATTCGGGCTTTAAATGAAAATCCATTGGAAATATCGTTTTACCTCCAGCGGAGCTGACACTTTTCTCACTCAGTCGGAAGAGGAGTTGTGCTAGTTTACGCGAGGCGTTACGGGAGTCGCTACGGAGGCCAAATTATAGGGGTCTGGGAAGCGAGTTTCCGTGATGCTATTCGAGGCAGACTGTGAGCTGCGAACGTGTTATTTGTCGTCGTTGAGGTGCAACGTGATCCAATTCTTCTATGTGGTGGAAGTTTGTGGTTCTTTATGAATTAAGAATAGTTTACTTCAGAACATGATAGGTGATGCACAAAGAAATATAGCTAAGGAATGAGAAATTCAGATTAAAAGATTGTAAGTTGGACGTAAATTTCATGGAACAAACACTACCAGCCTACTGACATGGTAATAAACTACGAATACGAATCTAAGATCATGATACCGCCCCTCCATGAGGCACTCGTCCGAACACATTTAGAAACTCTGTGCGACTTTGGTCCCCTGACGTTTAGCGATGTCCAGAAAAATATAAAAATTTAATGTAAGAAGACTAAAAAATTAGTACAGAACTGCATCTTCTTGGAACCGAAAAGTGTCGTCAGCGACTAGAACTGATTTATTGTAAAGAAATTAGGCTGCGGGATCAATAAATCGAGACGTACAAAATCTTAATGATTTCAAAGATTTGAGCTTAGAAGATCGTTTCGGCGGTGACAATAATGAATGTCAGTTATAGAAATAATGCCAGAAGTTGACATGAATATGTTTATGACGTTCAAGCCCTAAGCTTGTTTCCAGCTAAAATTGTCAGAATTTAAACGAGTTGAAAAAATACATCGTCTCTGCTGGCACGCAGAATACTTTCGAAAATCGTCTTGACTTAAAGGTATCAAGGGAAACAGGCAACACATCCCCTAATTCTAAAATACTGAATTGATCAGCGTTCAAAAGAGGTGCGAAAAATAGATTGAACGCGTAATTTAACAGTGTAATACCATAATTCCAATAATTAAGAGACACTTGGTAGAGTCACATCCGAAATACAGCCAACGTACCACAATAATTAAAAAAGATGTAACTATTCAACTAATCCTAAGAACGCTTAAAAACTAAAAACACGAAAAACAGTCGCTCTATTGAGTTAAAAGTAATGTATAAATGTTGATGAGTCATGTTGTTGATATTGTCATTTCTTCCATATTTCTACATTGGTGCCTGCGCGTGATTGGTGCGCGATGGCTTGGAACTTGAATAGCAACTCCAGAACAGAGTACTCTGCTGGGTCTTGTTGCTACATTCTATTCGTAGTTCAAGCTTAGCTTGGACGAATATAAAGGGAAAATTATCATAAAAGAGAAAAAGTACTTGGGAAAATCAAAGTATTGAAATTCAGTAACAATTCCTACGTATAATTTTTTTCGTGTAAACTAACTCCAGAAGAAATGAGGAACTGAACGTTTGTTGAGTGAGTTTAAGGAGTATCACTTTATGAACTGAGGTATTCACAACACACACTGCACACTGTCTAAATTTCAATTCAATTTTAAGTCATGGATGTTTGGAGGGAGATTCAGGAAAATTTTAATAAACCTACTCTGAGTGACTTGCCACCATTTGATGAATGATAAAAAATCCAATTTCTCCCGGAAACATGGCTGAAGTTCACGTGAAATGCTCCAGAGCAACTCTCAAAATCTGTGAAAGACGTACACGTCAGAACGAGGAATGAAGGATCCCCGCGCGACACTACAGTGTGTAATTGAATCCTACAGTCCCTTCAACCCTCGTCCTGCTCATTGCGATTTTCGAGTGACTTTGAGTAATTAAGACGAGACGTATCACACAGAAAATACAGTTTCTGGTTGCTGCGCTGGTGAGGAAAAGCTTAGTGAATTTGTGGTACACAAGCATCTTCCTGACTTAAGGGAATGAGGTAACTCTTTTTTCGGGTCAATTTCTTGAGATTGTTGCAATGCTTGGGACTCTTGAGACCGCTGTGAATTTCACACTGAGATGAAAGACTTGTGCTGCTCAAATATTCATACAACGATTTCAATCGCATGTTTCAAGTGCTTTTGGTACCGCTCTTATATAAGTTCGCATGTAAGTTCGTAATTTGGAGTAGTCTGAATTAAAAGTATCTATCCTGGTCACCTCCTCTCATGCAGTAGAGGTAAGCATACAAAATTGAATCATTACAAACTTCAGGAGAGGAACACCACAAACTCTTCACCTCCAATTTCTTAACTCAGCTAATCAGCTCGTCTACATTTTACTCCTTAGACGATATGTTTGAAAGGTTGTACCTGAACTCAATTCAAGTTGAGCAGCCTTGCACACCTAACAGAGGTTCGATACAGTCAATACGCATACGTGTGGGCTTAGTGGTTTGGGTATGTTAAGGGCCGAGGTGGGTAAAATAATGACCATGTTGCGGAGACACCGATCTGTGGTGCTGCTATGGTGCTTTCGTACCAACCATTATAGCCTGCACGCCTGGACCAGCAAATTGACAGTGCCGGAAATGTGATCGATGAGTAAAGACTCCATATTCAAGTTACCTGGAGTCTAACAACGTATTTTTTTTACAAGAATGCAAGAATGAATGCTATTTTCATTTGTTTGATTATCAGCTGATAAATGCTGAAAATTGTTGCTCATGTACTTAATTCTTTTATAAAATGCAGATTACTCACTACATTCCATTGTATTTTTCTATGCAGTGCCAAGAAAACCTTTTAGGTAAATATTCTTTTTTTATGCAATTGAATGATTCTGCAATATAATATAAACAAGTTGCCTGAAAAAAAGCGCGTAATATGTTTGTGCTTGTACAATCGTTTCCAATTGTTTATGTGATTCCATTCATCATCTCCAAATCTTCGAGTCGATTAAATTTCGAAAATATATCATTCAACTGTATTACATTTCTAGGCAAGTACATTTAGACATGTTTTTGATCATTGATTACATAAATTTCAAGATTAATTTAGAACCACAAATAGATTCCTAACTCAGCATTATACAGTCCTCTGCAGCACGGCAGTACAGATGTGTATGTTTATCAAACATAATGATTGCACAGCCTTTTATACCATAGCACATTCTGATTTGAGCCGTGCTGTACAGTTGTGTACATCAAGGTTGCACAGACTGTCGCATCATAGCACATTCTGTTTTGAACCTTGCCGTACAGTTGTGTACATCAGGATTGAACAGCCTTTTGCATCGTAGCACATTCTGCTTTGAGCCGTGACGTAGGCGTGCCACTCCTGCACGTGCCTAAGTACTCGTCACTGACCATCTAATACTGCGCGCATGTCATCGCTGTCTTCCGTTTCGAGAACACCATCGTGAGAAACTTTCATTAAGCATAACAGTGCAGTTACATTTGATGTGCTTCTTTTCTAAATAAGATTCAATTAAGCTTAAAATTCAACCGTTTAACTGGACTTAAAGAGTTTTCAAATAATGTAAAATGCGTGTTAGAATCTCCCTCATAAAGTGTTGTTTATGAATAACAGTGCGACAAACATACAGTAAAGTGCTTCGTGAGTCTTGTTGTTTTACTGGACTTAGTTCAGCGCTTTAGCAAAAAAGTTATTTTAGTGATCGTTCATATCCACTCTGTCTACCAGAAGCGTTTTTGCCTCGGACTTTCTCTTTTGATACTCACGGATGTTTTTTCATCAAATATTTGTGTGCAGGACAGGAATTAGGAACGAGTTAGAAGTATAAAACATTGTTGACAGCTCAAAAAGTGGAGTTAGACAACTCGAAGAAACTTCAGAGCTCTAGTTTTTGGAAATTTATTTTTTCCGCCGCGCGCAAAATTTTCTTTCGAGCTCGAGTTTATTATTTCCTTGGTAACGAGTTTACGGTTTCTTCGACTCTCATGCCGGATAATTAGTGTGACGGGAGACCCAACACTGACAAAATACCCATCGAAGACGAGACAGTCTGAGAAAATAGAAGGAAAAATGTAGCAAGATTTTTTCGCCCTGCTCACCGGGAAGAAATAGGCTTCGTACAGTGCCCTTTTGTTCCTTGAACATATTGAAGCAATAGGGACTCTATTTCGCAGCGCTTTCTAGCGGAGCAAACAAAAACTTCAGCCCTTTTATGCACGGCGGTAATAATCAAACTTTGTAGCGGCGGTCCCTGCCTCTTCAAGCGGGCCATTTTGTGGACCGGTGACATGGTAAACGGTGTTTATGGCTCACTATTCAATTTACTCATTGTATTTATTCTTGGTGCTGGGGCGTACGTATGAGACAAACTGTCCCTGGTAATAAAGTGCGTTGTTGAATGCAAACTGCAAGGTAAATTACAGTACATGCGGTTGTTGCGTACAAAGTGTGAGGTACATTACAGTACATGCGGTTGTTGCGTACAAAGTGTGAGGTACAGTAGAGTACATGCTGTTGTTGCGTACAAAGTGTGAGGTACATTACAGTACAT
>JACJUY010000689.1:20712-52092 GCA_014220935.1 Platorchestia sp. MABIK
ACAACCGGATTAACATGAATACCGGACACCTGACAACCGGACTAACATGAATACCGGACACCTAACAACCGGACTAACATGAATACCGTACACCTGACAACCGGACTAACATGAATACCGGACACCTGACAACCGGACTAATATGAATACCGGACACCTGACAACCGGACTAATATGAATTCCAGACTTCTAATGAATATTATTAGCATTGTTTAAAATCTTTTCAAGGAGGCAATGAACGATAAAACAGATGAATAATAACAATCTATGTTACGTTACTCACAGTAAAATGAAGCTCAAATTTATTACAATCATAGAAACCTTAATTTAACATGTGTTATTCCTTGGTTTAGTCTAACCACAAACATGTTTCGTTGTTGAATGTGAACATGCAATTCTTTCAAATGTTCCTATGTTTATAATGTTCCTACAAACTTTACCTGCAATGAAGTAATGTACGTTTCAATAAATTTTTAATTTTCCTATCTTCATGAGGATGACTTGACAACCGGAATAACTTGCCATCGGGACATGTATGAGTCCGGTTGTCAGGAACTCTTCTGTATTATAATATTCAAGACACATTGATCATACCATTTACTCTCAAATTTCATTTTCTGTGTAAAAAATACACGAGTCTGTCCCATTAAGATTAGTCGTATATTGTGGTGACCTGGTACTACAGGAGATGCGGTGGACGGTGGAACTGAGGAGCCAGAGACGGTGCGCGCGAGGCTGCACAACACCTGGCTTGCGTCCCTGTGCATCCCCACCGCCGCCCTCCTGCGCAACACCTGCAAGGTGACCACCTCTGCTCCCTGTAGTGCTGGTCGTGTGCTTCTGCGAGCTCTGTGTGTGTGCGTGGACAGGGGACTACCCCACTTCTGGGGTGTTCGTATATGTGCACCTGCACAAAGCAGGCTGTTTTTGCTGTCTCATGTGACGCGTTTGTGCTGCCTACAGTTACGCCCAAAATTATTATCAGTTCTATTTTTGAGTATGATTTCAATATTGCTTCCAATGCACTCGTAGTATTTTTGCAAGTTGTTATATTATTTCAGGTGTAAGCGTAAAAACATTCTGGAGAGAAATTTTTGTCTCTAAATATTTTGCAAAAATAGGAAAAAACTAGTCCATACATATTCACCCCTACCATTACATCATCAAGAAGCGTTTCCACATGAAATCAATTTTTCAATTTTTTAGAGCAGAGTCTTTTTCTCCACTTGCCGCGCAAAAACTGTCATGTGTGTCGTTGTATTTGGGCCAGATCGAGGGAACGTTCGAGTTGTCGAGCCCCGTGTCTGTGCTGGGGTACCGGCGTGCGGTGGACGGAGGCGGTCGAGGTGTGCGGGGCGGCGGCAGCACGACACTCACGCTCTACGTCACGCTCGAGCCCGCGCTACCTCAGCCTGCAAAGATCGACGCCTCTGTAAGAACATATTTCTCGGCTAATTTTATAGTGTGTGTTCCCAGACGATTTTATGATGGTCTTGCATTGTACTATCGTTTCCTAGTTGGCAAACTTCCGTGAGCTTTTGCATTCATGAAATCAACGTAAGTACGGTAATTTGGTTTTCTCTTCACTGGAGTCCTTATTATAAAATTAATACCAGTGAAAATATGGGAGTTTGTTTTTCCCACGGTTATCTTTCCTGTTAAAGAGAAGAAGAGAGTAAGCATTAGGCTATACTGTAAGCTTAGGAGTGTTTCCTTAGAACAAGTTACCCTTCATGTATGCATGATTCTCAAGGTTTGTTTTGCCAGGTCAGACTGTTGTGGGTTTTGTTAATTGGGCAGAGCTTGTGTTTTTTTTATTATCCTTGTGTGGTAGATAGCCGATGTATTTTGCTAGCTATTTCTTATTCGGGTGCTTTTCATTACCATTCTTCCATAACTTGAAATATATTCCTACTGCCGTTATTCAAACAGGGTTCGTACGTCCTTTAATTGTCCTTGAATTTTGATGTTACTTTAATGTCCTTCAATTATCCTTAAATGTTGTCACAAGTAGACATCTTTTTTAAATATTCATAAATTTACATTTCTGAGATAAAAGCAGTTACAGGAGGTGGGTTTAAGCTTACTTGGGGAATTAGCGCAATTCCCAAACCGGAGCACTGATTCAAATTTCGTACAAGCAACCATCCCAACTCCCCAACTCGTTGCTTTTTGGTACCGACGAGTTGCTAGGGAGTGCATGAGCTAAGTGGGAGGCCTTCAAAGTAAACCTTTGGAATTTAATGACTGGATTATTTTATCCGTTCAAGAAATACTAATTTTTTGCCATAATGACTGGAGAACACAAACGTGCTAAGGCAGCCCACCCACAGATGCGGTGCGATGGGTGCGACGCCTTGCGAAATCGCACAGTGCATTTGTAGCACCGTAGGAATAGCACTGTGTTGACTAGCTCACCGCCCACTGAGGCGATGCGACTCCTGCCTTCATTCCTCCTCATTTGTCTGTCGCACCAAAATGCTGCATGTTGCATTTTTCGCGCGATGAGGCGATGGTCACTAGCTTCCTTGCTGGTTGTCATAACGTCATTTTGGTTTCATATTGATGAATGTAATAATAATTTAGACCTATAGGGAATTATTTATGAGAATACAAGACATTTTTCTCTTAAAAGTGATGCATGCTTGATTGACAGCGTGAGGTAGAAAATCTTTCTTAGAATTTGATATAATGTTGCTTTTCTCATATATAGGCGATAATTGGTATGAAACATATATCACAGCGCAAAAATAATATCCTTAAAAATTCCAAAACACACAAATATCTAAAATAGACATTTATTAATCATTCTAAATGCAAACTGAAACAAGTAATGTTATTTCTATACAATGCTGCGGGAAATGAATTTGAGATACACGTTTCCTAACTTTTCAAATGCAGCCGTGCTCATTCTTGCGTAGTTTTCAAACTTTTCTTCATCATTACGTAATTGCTTGTTTAATGTTTTCATTACACTTCTTTCTGCACGTTAACGATTTATAAGATGAACCCATTGACTGGATTGTTTACGTTGCCGTCGTTTGTACCACAAGTAGATCAGCACTGGATCCATGTTCAAAGATGACTGAGCGGTCACTAGAATTTGTTTACATAAAATTTTCTGCCGCGCAGCTCATCAGCAGTTGAGCACTGCAAGGCAGGGCTCGAGTTGTTGCCAGATGCAAGATGTTTATTGGGTTCTCGTGCGATACGAGTTGCTTCAGTGTGCGGTACTGATGCAACGCGGTGCATGCGACGTGATGAGCTCTGTTTTCCTGCGATGTCTCATCTATCGCATCGCCTCAGTGGACGAGCAGCCTAAATAATGTTAATTGTTTTGTTTTTCAGAGCATTGCTTCATTTCTCACTTAAATTTATGAATTAGTTAATTATTAAACTAATAAAATGCCAGAATGCCTTACCCAAAAAAGACTAACCAATTTAATGAAGACTGGCTGCTGAAGTGCAAGTGGCAGAAGAAACCTCCAACGTCTACGTTGGAAGCAATCTGCAAAATATGTAATTCAACTATTCACCTCGAAAGTACAAAGCTGGGCGCAATCGAAAGTCATAAGAATGGCAAAAAGCATGCGGCCCGTGGAACTTCCATGTAGTCATCGACATTCATCAAAAAAATTTTTTACATATAGCAAGAGCAGCCATTTCAATCGCAGGAGTCTTCTGCGGCTGCTGAGTTCACACCAGTGTTAAAATCTCTACAAGGAAATCAAGCGCAAGAGGAACTCCAGAAGCCAACATGTGAAGAACCTTTACCTGGACCATCAACTAAATCAGCAGCTGTCTTTGAATTTGAAGATTTAAAAGCAATACTGAAAGCCTAAATTTAATGGAGCTTCCACAACATTATTTCTCACTATTCATTTAATTCCAATTGATTAGTCAGTGATTTATTTGCACAAATGTTCCCAGATTCAAATATTGCCCGGAAGTTTACATGTGGCAGCAATAAGATGTCATATCTTGTGACTTTTGGATTAGCCTCATACTTCTCAAGTGAATTAGTTGATCAACTGAAAGATGTAAACCACATAGTAGTTCTCTTTGATGAGTCCTTCAATCGTATAACAAAAAATGAGCAAATGGATATCCATGTTAGGTATTGGTCTAGTGAACACATGACTGTTTTGTTACTAGGTACTTCAATGCCAAAATTGCTACAACCTATTATTTCTGTCCTAGAAAAATTTGTGATGTCTTTGAATTGTCCTTGAAATGTCCTTGAATTTAATTTCAGAAAATGCGTTCGAACCCTGTCAAATATCTTCGCTAAGTTCTTCGTTTTTCTTCTTATTGGCTTTAATAACTCAGTGGTAGTTCAAAATACTGAAAATACTTCTATGAACAATAAACATGTATCTACAACTCTATGGCGTACTTCGAGTAAGTTTAGCTACACCTTGGAATACATGCAGCAAAATAGACCTAAGAACCCAGGTTTTGAAAACATGAAATTTTTAGAGAGGTGAAAACACCTTTTAATTCTTGTTAGTGGTGTTTTGTTAGTGCAGAACGCTATTTGTTTTTGTAAATCTGCTTGTCCTTGGGGGTAATCTTTAATGTGCCTCAGTTTACTTAAATTTTCCCCTTGATTATGATACTAAAAATGATGGTAACCTTTCAAGTTGATGCATTTTTAGTATCTTTGGGAACAAGCGCTCTTAGGAGGAAGATGTGAGGTCCCAAGCTGAAGGTTGAGTATTCCTTCATTCTGTTGAAAAATAAGAGTTTTTGTTTGTTACGGATCCTCTATTTTCAGCTCAATGCTGTTTCTTTAGCCCCTTATGTTTGTTTTCAACTTATTTTTTCTTTCATTTGTTTCTTTTTCATTTATTTCTTCTTTCATTTACTTCTTCTTTCATTTACTTCTTTTTTCAAATACTTCTTTCTGTTATGTACCGAGGTACAAACTGTGAAATTCCACCACCAAAAGAGTGAACGGCTCACCACCAAAAGAGTGAACGGCAGAACATAGACCTTACGCCCGATCGGTTAGTATTAAATCAACGAAGAAAGCAAGCTCAGCATAGGGAATGCGACAGAGAAAAAACGCACGACACTCTTCGACAGTTGAGAACTGCTAACCGCCTCAACGAATCTACAGAAGCTGCGGCAGTCGCTGGGGATATATAAGCATTCGTTGACAGTTAGGTAGAATCATTATAGTGCGAGATTTCCTCTTGTAAAGGTCTGTTAGTGCCACCTTTTAACTTGTTAATTTAAAACTCAGCCGGCACTCTGAGAGAGAGTCTATGTAATCTCTGTGTAACTTCATATCCAAACATCCGATTTAACGTAATTACTAGACCTTTAATTCGTCACCATCGCTGCGTACTCCAAGTTAAATTCTTTGGGATTGTCCACTATTTTACCATCCTCGATATTTGCCAGTTTCATCAACCTCTTGTCATATGTGTGTTCACCCTTCGTTAAAACAGTAAATGTATGGCCATACTAAGATATGTGTTTAATATGATGAAGTAGGACGAACAGTATAATTGCATTGAAAAGAAAAGAAGTCTACGACATTTCAATCTCGCTGTTTCTATGCGCAGAGTGTGGAGAAAACCTTGTGCTTAACTTCCTCGTTCCCTTGATGCCATACTATATGATCCCTCTCTATGTTTGTGCGGGAAATTCCTTTGTTGTTATTAAGGAGGCCTAAACTAAAGTATATTTTAATGTAATAATCCAAAAATGATTTGATAATATTTTTGAGTGTCTCCCTTGCTCATAACCATATTTCTGAACAGCAAAATTTGCGTTCTGTGAGCTGTCATACTCGTTTGTTCGATGCCTCGACAAAAAAATTGCTTAGGTTTTTTCTTTCCAACTAATTAGCGCTCCCAGGGGGACAATGTGAGGGCCCGAGCTGAGAGTTAGGTACGCTTTCTTTTTTGTTGAAATAAAATGTTTTTGTTATGTCAAGGACCACCTTTTTTTGGTTCACTGCTGTCCTTTTTTTCAGCACCTACTACTTTCTTCTTCAACTTTGGTCTTGTTTCATAATCTTCTTTCACAACTTACTGTTTCTATGCCCTTTCTGCGTAGATTCCGCGTTTCTTTAGCTCCATACTAAATGGTGCCTTCCTCTTTCCTCTCTTTGGATCGCATTTGTTGCTGCGGGTAGGGATGCTAAAACTAACGACTAATCGAATTCTTCCCAACTTGTATTATGCCTACCAAATATTCTTTAACCTATCTAGAGAGTCCTTCAATCGTTATAGATATCTTTTGTACATAATCATTACTTCATCCTTATCATACTGCATTAGCAACATGAATCATGCGCGTCCTCTGTATCCGAGTTACGCTATTATTTTAGCGAGTCTAATACAAATTAGAAGTGATGACCCTTTTTTAGCATTTACCTGGTTTCATTTAGTAGTCAGTGTGGACCACTAGGCTTACTCTGGAGTCTTTCATTTCATAGTGTTCAAAGATATTTTTTATTTACAGCGTTCATGTGCGCATACTAGCAACGGACTACCCTCACTATCGCAAAGAACAAATACTATTTGTGGAATGTTTGTTATCGTGGTGTGATATCCCACAGCTGCTGCCTTCGAGCAACGGGTCCGTGAGCAGGTGTTGCAAGGCCTGGCTGAGCAGCTTGCAAAGTCGGCACCCGCAGCGTCTTTTCATCTGCTGCAGCTACGCCATGACCGGCCAACTCACCTCTCTAGACAGATATATTGCTCCTATCCCGCCGCCTTCACTCACCTCAGCTGGTGCGTCTTGTTGCCCTGCCAGTGTAAGTTCTCTTTGCATCGGTAGGTGCCAGTGCAGTCGTCTCTATCTTGTCGCAGCGTCTCTAAAAGGAATTCGTCTTTCCCCTCAGGGGGATACAATTATTGTATCAATGGGAATTAGCGCTCCCAGGGGGAAAATATGAGGGCACGAGCTGAGAGTTAGGTAGGCCTTCTTTTTGTTGAAATAAAATGTTGTTTGTTATGTTAAGGACCACCTTTTTTCGGTTCACTGCTGTCCTGTTTTTCAGCACTTACTTCTTTCTTCTCCAACTTTTATCTTGTTTCATGAACTTCTTTCTCCGCTTACTGTTTCTATACCCTTTCTACATAGATTCCGCGTTCCCTTAACTCCATACTAAATTGTGCCTTCCTTCTTCCTCTCTTTGGATCGCATCTATTGCGAATGGGGAGACTTGAACTAACTAATAATCTAATAATCTTGATTCGTCTTTGTTGAACAATATTTAGTGTGCTTCGGTTAATTCCTATTTTCCCGTTGATTTTGATTCTTTGTGAAAGTAATAATAACGAAATTTGCGAGTGTCAACGTCGCTCTCCGCAGTATTTTGGGACGGTAAGGTTTGCATTTTGTGTGGCTTGTGTTGGCCACTTCGATGAGTACATTACTTTAATTTTGTTGTTCTTCCTTCTCATATCATGCTGAAATGATGTTCTTGAACCAATAGGCTTTTGCATATCATATCAGCTACTTGAATTAGTTGTGCTTTAAATTCTATTGACTATCGGAAATTTTCCACTACAATATCGACCAGAAATTTGCTGTTTACAATTTAGCTTCCTACGGTAGAATACCTTTCACTACCTGGAATCTTTACGCTTTCAGTAGGCTATGGAAAATATTATGTTAGAAGCTTACCGCTGAACTAATTTTTTCTGTACACAGTGGAGCCCCCAGAGCAACTGCAGTGTCGCGTAGCTTGGTTCGTCTCCCTGCTGCCCACTCTACCGGACATGAGTCTGCTGTCGGATTGCCTTAACATCACTGCGTCGTGTGATGTGAGTTGTGTCTCAGCATCACTGCGTCGTGTGATGTGAGTTGTGTCTCAGCATCACTGCGTCGTGTGATGTGAGTTGTGTCGCAACATCACTGCGTCGTGTGATGTAAGTTGTGTCTCAGCATCACGGCATCGTGTGATGTGAGTTGTGTCTCAGCATCACTGCGTCGTGTGATGTGAGTTGTGTCTCAGCATCACTGCATCGTGTGATGTGAGTTGTGTCGCAACATCCCTGCATCGTGTGATGTGAGTTGTGTCTCAGCATCACTGCATCGTGTGATGGGAGTTGTGTCGCAACATCCCTGCATCGTGTGATGTGAGTTGTGTCGCAACATCACTGCATCGTGTGATGCGAGTTGTGTCTCAGCATCACTGTGTTGTGTGATGCGAGTTGTGTCTCAGCATCACTGTGTTGTGTGATGCGAGTTGTGTCTCAGCATCACCGCGTTGTGTGATGCGAGTTGTGTCTCAGCATCACCGCGTTGTGTGAAGCGAGTTGTCTCAGCATCACTGCGTTGTGTGATGCGAGTTGTGTCTCAGCATCACTGCGTCGTGTGATGTGAGTTGTGTCTCAGCATCACTGCGGCGTGTGATGTGAGTTGTGTCGCAACATCACTGCGTCGTGTGATGTGAGTTGTGTCTCAACATCACTGCGTCGTGTGATGCGAGTTGTGTCTCAGCATCACTGCGTCGTGTGATGTGAGTTGTGTCTCAGCATCACTGCGTCGTGTGATGTGAGTTGTGTCTCAACATCACTGTGTCGTGTGATGTGAGTTGTGTCGCTGCGTTCTTTGATGCAGTTAGTGGCCACTTCCATCGGTGATCTCTAAGTCGTTTCGATTCATTCTAATTATAAATCAATTTTCTGTAGTTGAAATTGAAGGTTTGCTTCAGCATTCTCATTGCAGCGTGTTGGATTTTATGCTGGAGAATTACACGCACATAATCATCCAACCAGCAGTCATGCACCTCGTGTATCATGGCAATTCCAGAAAATTGAATTTTGGCAAACGTGTTAACTTGCAAATTTGGCATTTCTAAAAAATGTGTACAGTTGTTTGTCATTTAATGTTCGGAAAACTAATCAACGATTTTCTTGTTGAAGGACGAATTAAAGAATCCTATTTGAGGATTTTACATTTAATGAGCATATGTAGAAATTTATATGTACTTTTTTTTGTGAACGGGAGCTCTCTGATTGAATCAGCCGTTCGACCGAATGTCTTTGAGTCAATCCCTTCTTGTCTCATTGGTTATTTTCCAGCTTTTGGGATTGAAATATGGATGAAGACAGTACCGCGTTAGCCTAGTGTGAGCATTGTTTCTAATTTTACATTTTTGATGTAATATACCTTACATTAAAATTTCTCGCAACCGGACTTACGTGACAGGCAGATGCTTAATAACCTGCAAAATTATCACGACCTAATGCATATTGATTGTCATCAGTACGTGTTCCCGCATTGTCAGAGAAAATTAGCATTGTACACTTATTCATTGATGTGTATTTTTTCTTACTGTAACTAATCAGTAATTCCTCCTCTTCTTTGGTTACAATGTAGTTAATATATTATAAGAGATAGACGATATCTCACATATGTTTTCGTTGTTCATAAATTTGTGCAATTCGTGCAGCTAGTGGCTGTAACAAAATATGTTGAGCTCCTTTGTCTGTACAGCCCACCTTCAAGCTTCAGATCTTCACCCGAGGCTTCACGATCGCATCACTTTGACACCCTAATTGCGGGAGCTCGGTTGTCACTCCTTCGAGGGATACAACTTTTGTATCTAAGGGAATTAGCACTTCCAGTGGGAGATGTGAGGTCTCGAGCTAAAGATCAGGTAGCCTTTCCTTTTGTTGAAATAGAATAGGTTTTTTGCTATGTTGCGGACCATCTTTTTTCTGTTCACTGCTGTCTTGTTTTTCAGCACTTACTACTTTCTTCTTCAACTTTTATCTTGTTTTATAAATTTCTTTTTCAACTCGCTGTCTCTATGCACTTGCTGCATAAATTCCGCGTACTCTCAAGTCCATAATAATCGGTGCTTTCCTCCTTCTTCTCTTTGGAATGCTTTTGTTGCAGTTAGGGAGGATTACTCAAATTTGTCTTATCTAGTTTAAGTTCGGTTGTCAATAATTCTACTCCGTAGATAGCACCGTGGTATTTCGGAAGCGATGTAAATCTGAAGTACTATGATCTAGTTTCTAAGATCATGAGTTGCAGTTTTTAACGTTCAATGCTTTTGCGGTCAGCAATTTGTGAAGCAGTCGTGTGGAGGAGAGACGGAGCGCGCTGTGCTGCTCACCAACATCTTCCTGCACCTCGGCTACGAGGCTTATCTCTTGTTGGGTCAGTCCTGCCTTGCAAGCTTTCTCGAAGAAATTTTTCTTTTGCATTTACTTTGTGTCCTTTTTCAAAAGAGTTATTAACAGTAAAATTAATTTCTATTCATCACCATGTTTGTTATTGCTTTTTGACCGCATAGTAAAAATTTTTTTCCACATTTTCATGATTGCTTAATTGCATTCTATTTCATTCTCTAGCACAAATTTACACGTTTTTTGTCTGTGATTTTAGTTGTATTTGTATAAAGTCCCTTCGATTTGAAAAATAGGTGGTTTTGATGCATTCTTTATTGTTTTAGAAAAAATCTTTTAATCCAATGTTAAGCTGTGTATTTTTTTGCTCTCCACAACTTCAATATGCTAAATATTTTATGGAACAAATGTCACATCTTTCCTTGCAATGTGTACGTACAGTAGCAGCCAAAATATGAGAGTCAGTAATAATGAAATTAAGTACAATTTAGTAACAAAATAAGTACAATTTATTAACTAATAACAAAGCGAACAGGCAAGATATCCTTCATATATCTAGGTATGTATAATACCTATAACTGACTATAATTTCAATAAAATATAACGAATGTTTGACGACGAGTTATCAACACAGAATTAAAGTATCTTCAGCTGTGGCCAAAAGTTAAGGGTTACCTCAGAAAACGATGTAAAATGGAAAAATTTATTACACAAAATAGACAAGTTTTTATTCATTTAAAAGAGCTTACGTACAATATAGTTACATTTATTTAGGTGTAACATTACTGGAACATACATTTGATAAAATGGCAGCGTGTTATTGAGGACCGATGAATTATGAAAAATAATGAATTGTTGCCCAATTAAAAAAGCATCAGGATCAACGGCGTCAAAGTCTAAAACTGGTAGACCTCGCAAAACGACACAAAGGCAGGATTGTCTTATGGTGAAAATAGCAACAGCGGATAGATTCAAGAATGCTGCTGAAATATCTCGTGAGATAAGCTCAACTTATGAAGTAACTGTATCGCGTAAAACGGTTTCTCGCAGGTTACAAAGTGCTGGATTGCATGCTCGGGAACCGGCAGCGAAACCTTTGATTTCCAAGAAAAATCAGAAAGCTTGTTTTCGCTTTGTGAAAATAAGTCGTTTGAAGCGACGATCAGTGAGAGAAGGTTCATTTCAGCATTGAATCTAAATTCAATGTTTTTGGTTTAGATGGCAGGGCACACGTTCGGCGAAGAACTGGCGGAAGATTATCGGTTGCATGTGTGAAGAGAACGGTTAAGTTTGGAGGAGGCAGCGTCATGGTGTGGGGACTGATATCTGCTGCAGGTCGTGGCCCCTTAGTTTGTTTACACGGAAATGTTAATGCTGAAGTCTACGAGTAGATTCTATTACAGCATGCTCTTCCAATTCTGCGCTCTTGTTTGGTCCAACGTCCTATCTTTATGCAGGACAATGCGCCCTGTCATACCGCAAAGAAAGTGAAAGCATTTTTGAGTGGTGAAGGAATTAAATAGATGGACTGGCCAGCACAAAGCCATGATCTCAATCCAATAGAAAACGTTTGGAAAGTTATTGGTGATCGGGCAGAACGGAAAAATGCAAAAAAACAAGAAGATCTGTGGGGAAAACTGAAATACGAATGAAACAATCTAACACCTTCATTTATCAAAAATTTGATTCAATTATGGGGAAGGAGATGTCAGGAAGTCATCAATAGTTAAGGGATGTTCACAAAATATTAATATCCATTGTTTGTTTCTTCTAGGTCTTCAATTTATATTGTTTTCTGAAGTGATCCTTAACTTTTGGCCACGACGATTTTGAAGATACTTTAATTATGTGTGGATAACTCGTCAAATATTTATGATGTTTTATTGAAATTTTGTCAGTTGTAGGTATTTTACACACCTAGATATGTGAAGGGTATCTTGCCTGTTCGCTCTGTCATTAATTACCCCTCAGGAGGATACAGCTGTTATATCTATTGGAATTAGCACTCCCGGGGGTGAAATGTGTGAGGGCCCGAGCTGAGAGTTAGGTAGGCCTTCTTTTTGTTGAAATAAAATGTTTTTGTTATGTTAAGGACCACCTTTTTTCGGTTCACTACTGTACTGTTTTTCGACACCTTCCACTTTCTTCTTCAACTTTTATCTTGTTTCATAAACTTCTTTCGCAACTTACTGTTTCTATTCCCTTTCTGTATAAATTCTGCGTTCCGTTATCTCCATACTAAATGGTGCCTTCCTCCTGCCTTTCTTTGGAATGCTTTTTTTTTTAGCAGTTAGGAAGGCTTAAACTAACATCTAATCTCATCTCGGCATTAATTAATAAATTGTTCTTAATTATACTTGTTAATACTGACCCTTATATTTTGGCCGCTGCTGTATATTAATATTGCGTTGGTCAGTTTCTAGAGGATTACCATTTCACATCAATACAAACCAAAGAAACTCCTTTCCACACCCATTATTTCTCTTACACTTAATGTGAAATAAATATTTGACTCCCATTTCTCGGACAGACATCGTCTCCAACCCATTATTTCTCGCAAAATTATTTTCGTTCTGATGTATCGCTCATATTCTCGGCCTGGGGAAAATATTTTGGCCACTCAACATACATGGTATATTTCAATTGGTGGCAATGAACGGTTGGTGTTACTGACGAGCGTGAGACGACGCAGGCAGCAGCGTGTGCGAGGGGCAGCTGTGGTGCACGCTGGTGCGCGGCGGCCCCCCGGCCCCCGTGCGGGACGCAGACGCTGCTAGGAGTGCCCGGGCCAGCGTCGTCAGCGACTCCAAAGTGAGTCCGTCCTGGAAAATTTGGTGCCCCTCCACCGCCAAGGTTTACTCGACCAGAGACCCCTTCTGCCCTGTCAAGTCTGTCTACGTCCTCGCTAACCAAACAAACGTGCGTATGTTAAAGTTGAGTGGAATTTAAGACCGATCTTTTAGCTAGTAATTCAAGTAAGGTTTAAACTTTGTTAGTCGATCATGAAGTGAAGGATTGAGTGAAATAAACTTTGAGTTCTCGAGTGTAGGGGGCAATCAAATCATCAATACCAGTAATGCGGGCATTGAGGACATCCATTAGTGCCACATTGTTAGGAAGCATAACGACACAATGAGGCACTTAGTTGCCATAAGTTTTGCACTTGATGCTAACTAAATTACGACGTTGTTGTACTCGTCAGGTATGGGGCAACTGCCAGAAGTTCGATGACCCGGCCCGTGTGCAATACAGTGTGCAAGACAGCAGTGCGTGGCGAGCGCTGTACGGGAGCGGAGGTGCGCCGACGACGGTGCCGTGCGTGCAGCCCAAAACCATCGATTACGGCCTGCCTGCCCCCCACCATGACAAGGAGCTTAGGGAGAAACTCACGCTCATTGTGAGGGATGCCTTCATGAAGTGGAGACCTCTCCAAAAGTATGTTCCGCTTCACTGATCTATCTCTTGTCTTTGAGGTCAGTACTGCCTGTCACATTCAAAATTCTTCAATAGAAGAGATATTTACGAGTTACTTTAAGTGACCAGAATAGTTTTAGGTCGTCCTCCTGATGTGCAGTTCACTTGTCGAAAAAGTGACTAATTTTGTGGAACTCGATATGTAAAAATTAGTGCCTAAGTCTCAGTAGCTGCTGCTGCTGCTACCTATTATTTTGGAAAGTGTCCAATATTCTGAGTTAATTTTCTAATATTGAATTTCAAATTCGTTGGATTTTTCAAGAACGTTTTCAATAATCACAGCCATCAACACTAAACGTCTCCATCACTCCTACGCACTTGAAGTCGATCCGTTTACGGCAATTGTGAATGCAAACTAAAGCAAGAATCCAAATTTTATGTAGGTGCTCAGTTACACTAACGGAATGAATTCCGGTAAAATATTTGTTTACGAGGTATTTCTGAACTGGACTTCAGTCCTAAAGAGTCTACAAGGCTTAGGATTGAGTTTCAAAGGATATGTGTGTGCCTATATAAGCTAATGGTCTATGAGTTCTTCTTGTTTTACCACTCTGACTCGGTGGTATTCACTCATCAAATCTCGTGGACTGCTTTTTTTCAAACACAGTAAGTTTGAAATACGTTGGTCGACGATCAATAGGAGAAATTCAGAGCCTGCCATCTTGTCATATAACTTGTTCTCCTTAAGTATAGAATAAGTTTTACTAACCAATATGTAGTTGCATTAATGTATGTTTAAGCTTGTATTAGCCGTTCTTCATTTAAATTACAATCATAAAATATAACTAACCCCCTTCGCTGCGGCTGGGCCTCTCCCCGAGGCCTATAAGTTAACTCTGTAGTGAAGGGGTTAACCCTTTAACGTCCGCATTTTGTACTCTACCAGTATTACAACCACCATCATTAAACTGGCACCGGCATCATGTAGTCACCGACATCACAACGAGGAAGTGACTGCTCCTCGACAGGGAACTTAAAAAAACACATTAGGGTACAAATTTCACAAGGAATAAAATATATTAGAGCTGTTTATGAAAGTGGATTTTGAAATCCATTTTGAGGGTAAAGGGTTGAATTGGCTACGATGACTGTGAGGCTACGTCCGTCTGGTCATCATCTCTCTTGCTTCAACTTCTGTTGGGACGTGATGGAGCTTGTGCACGGGGCACGCGTCTCTTCATGGGTTGCATGTACATGAGTTTTACGCGACCAAAAAACTTCTCATATTCTTGTTCGGGATGCAGTGTAGCAAAACGCGGATGTTTATTGGAGCCAAATAGATTCGAGGCAGATTCAAAAATAAGTTTTCAAATGGTGTTTGTGTTTAAAGAAATAATGGATTACGCTGTCCAATGGCAGATTCTTTCGGTCTGTCAGGCATTTTTCTGTTTAATACAACCGGGTTAAGTGCAGAATTCGTACTTTTTTTCCCAGCGGAAGAACACCGTGATTCTCTAAAAACAAGTTAGCTCTTTGCCTGTGCTGAGATTTGAATATATTGCCTGGAAGACCCCACATGTTACTACTAGGCTACGGTACCGAGCAGCAAAGTTCCATGTTATGATGCCACCTTTGGCTTGACGTGTGCAGGACGGTGTGGAACAGGCACGCGTGTGATGTGCTGCGCGGCCTCGTCAGGAGGTTGGAGACGCCAAGAGCCAGCGGCGGAACCGCTCCTCCTCCGTCTGCGCCGTTATTGCGGCTCTACCAATCCCACTTTGTTAGTATTCTTCGGGTACTTCTACACGCTATGCTAGTCCAGATATAGAGCACCATGGGACAGTGAGAGGGTCTCACTGTGATTAAAAAATGGTAGAGCAATTCTATACAGTGAATTTCACAGTCGAAATATCTGAAGGGGAAATGGCTAGTACGGGGACGCAAGACTTCGAACCCAAGGAGAGCAAGAAAGGAGTAGCTGGCACGCAAACGAGGTTACTCTCATCATGGTGGAGTGTTCTAGGAGAAGTTTCGCTACCGTTGATGGAAATCAGAGTTTCCCCATTTCTTTATTAGAGAGGCATAAGCTAAATTGGGCGTTTGCAGGATCCGAGTCATAGGTATTGCCATTGCGCACTGCACAAGAGCTCCTCTGAGTTGTTTCTGTTGGTATTCAGTGCTCTTGTATTTGACTGTTTATCTTCTACCTTATTTGTGGCATTTAATTACAGTTTGAAGTTGTGCACAGTTTCTGATATAGATTTTCATGGGTCATTTTTAGGTAGCCATTCCTAATGCAACTAAACTGTGGGCAATTTCTGTTTAAATTTACTTATGTTTTGGCTTCTCGTAGTATCTGCATCTGCAACTTTACAATTTAGTATCTTTGATTATTTAAATGGGGGTCAGTCATGCTATTATTGCCATTCGATGTACATCCATTTTCATTGTATCACAGCTTTGAGAATACTTATGTTTGCTTGCCAGCTTTGGTCAGCTAAGTTTATAAGATGCGTTTTGCGGTCGCGTTACAACTGCAGGAGGAACACACCGATGTGCCATTGAGTTGCGAGTTGGTGTGCAGGTGTGTGGCGTGTGCGTGCACCAGGGCTGGCGAGGCATAGGCCCTCTCCTGGCCGCAGTCCGCAGCACTGCGATCCACTCCTGTTCGCTACCGGAGGCCGAGTTTGCTCTCGCCATCTACACCCATCCGTACCCTGCCCGGGCCACTTCCGTGTGGCTGTATATTGCGTCCCTTGTTAGGAAGACTGTCTAGCTTCTTTGAAATATAGTCAAATTGATTTAAGATGCTTTTCACATTACCTTATTGCTTTGAAATGCCTATCGCCTTGGACTTGTTACTGGAATAATAACTTAAATGTTTGTCACTTGCACCAAGCCAGAGGTTGAAACTTACTCATATCGTTGCGTAGATGAATCTAATTTGGGAGCAATGCGCACTGTTCTAGAAAAACTAATGCCAACATTGGACATCTCCCAACAAAATAATAATGCAACGAACGTTGATGAAGCAATTCTAAATATGACTAAAATTATAACGACTGCAAATAATCAATGTTGTCCGAGCATTACTCGTACAATTACGCCGAAAAATAGATAAAAGCCCTGGATTACTAAAGAAATCGTTATTAATACGAAGAAACGTCAAGCGTACCTAGCTCTTTTCTACGATGGGCGAGTATCTAGAGAACTGTATAATAGATTCAGGAACTATGTGAAAGACAACGAAAAAAAACTCTTTAAGCTCAAATTCACTCAATTTTGAACTGATAAGAAAACTGGCGCCTGCTTAATTCTTGCTATAAGCCGAGTATTACTGCTAAGAAAACGATTAAGCGTATTGTTCAAGATAATGTAAAATATCACGAGAAAAAAGATATTGGTAATCTTTTTAACGATCTCTTTGTAAACATAGGATAAAAAGCAGCTGATGGTATTCCTAGTGAATCTACTGATCACTTGGAATGTAGGGATCATGTACGTGAACACAACTATTTTTCTTTGCGACTACCATCTCTTCCGATGTAATTGCGTGCATAAACAACTTGAAAAATAAATCAAGTAGATTAAAAACGTTCTCGACTAAAGTCCTTAAAATTATAGCTAATATTTTAGCCTCGTAAAGTTGCTAGAGTAACCCCTTTTTTTTACAGTGGCGAAAAAACTGCGTAAACAAATATAGACTCTCTTTGCTACCAAATATTTGGAAAACATTCGAGAAAATTTATACAAACTATATTATACCATAGTCTACAACACAGGCTGTTTTAAATCATTTAAAATGCCTTTATTATAAAATAGATGAAGGAAAGCTTGTTTTCTCCGTTTCTTAACTTTTGAAAATCAAACGATTGTGTGGACAATGACGTACACTCCTGATCAAAAGTTCAAGACCACTAGAAAATTTAGAAAAATGCCAACTTTTCAGTGGTAAATAATTAAATGCATTCAACTAGGGATCGGTAATTACTAAAGGTAAAAGGTGGGAAAGACAAAAAAACAAATGTTACAATTTGTTAAGAAATCAACATTTTTACTGAGTAATGACTTTTTCAGTTGATCATAATTATAAGACCAGGGTGAAAAAATATTAGTTAAAGGGCAATTTCCGGCATTTTAGATTAGTTACAGGTTGGCACTGATAGCGTAAAGGTTTCACCATGCCCAAAGCAAGCAAACTTTCGGAATTTGAACGTGGTCGAATTGTCGAACTGCATAAGCAAGGCTTGTCGCAACGCGCAATCGCAGCTGAGATTCTCCACAGTAAAACTGTAATTTGCAACATCCTAAAGGACTCTGATAATTATGGAACAGCAAAATCTAGTGGTAAACCAAAAAAAATTCACCTGCATTGGGTAGGAGAATAAAACGGGTGGTTTCTCAAGACTATTAATAAAAAAATCCTTCGTTACGAGGTTCCAACAGTCCTTCCGCGTAGAATGAGACCACAATCGCGCTTCCACGTAAAAAATTGTAGAGTGGGAAAAGTTTTGCGCAAGTATATTCATTTTTTCTTATGTTTGCCCAATAACTTTTATTCTATTGCGAATATCGAAAATTTTTATAGGAGAGAATGTGTTCAGAATTCAATTTTACACATCTGTATTCATTTTCGTTCCTCTAGATCAGTGGTTCTTAACCTGGGGGTCGTGACCCCCGGGGGGGTCGTTTGGGATTTCTTAAGGGGTCATAAAGGGTTCTGGAGAATAACTTATTTTTCATATACATTATACACGTATTTGAAATAGCCAGTAGGGCTTTTACCAGTTTGATGAGTACAACACTGGTCACAAGTTGGGGGGTTTGCTGCACTTTAACCATAGCCAGTGTTACCAAAATGTCATTAACTTCCCATTATAGCTCAATCGGATACTCCTCCAAGTCACGTGATACGTGACTCGTGACAAAATGTCATAAGATTCAACTTTACCAGAAAAGAGTTCAGGACGGTGACATCACTTTCTTCACGGAGATGATGATTCTCCTGGGTTCCATGCCAGATACTGAATGCAGTTTCCGTGAGGAGATCTCCACTCATCTTTTGGCCGTAAATGAAGCCATCGAAAGTTACTTCCAGGACTAAACGACCGCTGTACTGATGCGTGGATCTATGGACCATTTTCAGTAAAGGATAGTGCCATCAGTGATACTGATCTTGCTGCTAAGGTAGAATTTTATCAAATTCGTGAGGATTCTCAGCTTAAAGTCGATTTTGCCGAACAAGAGCTCCCAACATTTTGGGCAAAAGTGAAGGACTACTGTCCTATTCTCTCGATGCGTGCATTAACCATGTTGATTCAGTCCCCGTCAACCTACCCGGTGCGAGGTTGGATTCTCAGCGATAGTTGCACTGAAAACGAAGGCACGCAATAGACTTGTCATCGATGCTGACATGAGGTGTTGCCATCGAACACTGGTCCTCGCTTTGATAGACTTATGGCTGCAAAACAATTTCAACCATTACACTGAGTGAATGAGAAGTAGGTGCTAAGTTTTGAATGGTGTTGAATAGTTCTTTGGAATTGAGAATTTTATGGCATTTGTACAGGCTATGTAAATGGAATTTTTCATGAAAGAAAGAAAAAAAAGAAAGAAGAAAAACAGTTTATTCCCAATAGAGATGGTACAAAAGTACCATCATTGGTTTTCTAAATATCTCAAAGTTAATACACTTAGGTGATACACACACACGAGTATTGTAATACCCATGTCACTAGTCGAAAAATGATTGAGGGCAATGTGCTCCTAATCTTGCTTAAACTACATTTGATGGTACATGTAATGATAATTATAAGAGATAATACAACTTCATGACTTTTGACAGTTTACATATACATGACATAAAACTTCGGAATTTTTGACGCCAGGAAATAGTATATGAATCGCTTGTTTCGGCCGATGTTCAAAAATGTTATTTCAAGGAAAGCGTGAAAGAAAAAATACATACATAAGCATGAGGAACGCGAAAATTACAAGGTTGTATTTCTAATTAAATCATTTTCACAAAACGATCATTAGTTGATAAGCATTTTGTTTAAATATAAATGGATGATCACACAAAAAATGTATAGTTTTTTCTTTGAATGCTTTACAATAATATAGAGATGACGAGTGAGGTAATGTTGCAAGTTGAGAGTGAACAGAAAGAGACCATTGTCTTTAGTTAAAAATGCCAGTAGTCGGCTTAGTACATACATGTGCACATGTACATGTAAATATATACACATATACGTCCACATACATACCTACGCACATACATACACCCAACATGTAAACATACACAAATACATTTATATGAGTCGAGGAAATGACAATACATACGCGTTCCTTGAAATGTTATGCGATGTTCTGAAGTATAGGATAATGAGCAAAGGAAATTCGCGACAACTTTTTCAGTATGTGTTGCTGCATACAATTTCTAATGAAATGTTGTAACGATGTTTAATTAAATATTGTATCGAAAAGATTATTGGTTCATAAGCGTCTGATTTATCATATGTGGGTGATCGCGCAACAAATATATATATATATTTTCTATATAAATGCTTTATAATAATGAAGTGAAATGAAGTATTACGTAGTGACACATTCACCCATCTACGCACGCATAGCGTGCACACGTACACATATACACAAGTAAGCATGTGCGTAAATATCAGCGTAAACTAGTCAGTATAAACTAGCATTCCAATCGAGAAACACCGAGAAAATACCTTTTATTACGGCCTGAATTTTATGAAATTTCCGTACTATAAATAGTGGCACAAAACAGTCTATCTGAGTCAGAAACATGAAAACGATTGTCCTACAACGGTTCCTAAGTACAAAATATTTCCAGAATATGTGAGGCCTAGGTATGGTTTTTTAATATACTCTAGAGCGTAAGAGATGATATGATAATTGCACTACACTAGCCTAACAAGAGCATTTTTGGACGTAAGTAAGAAAGAAAACATGAATGTCCTATAAGGATATCATATTAGAAAGAAAATCACATTATCTTTGAAATATGGCGGAAAATGTCTGCAATTGATAAACATACATAGGTACCACATTTTACATGTACAAGACAATTAAGCTTTGGATTGCTTTGCAATAATAGAATGAAATGATGTGTTGGGTAGTGTTAAAAGTTGAGAGTGAGAAAAGAGGCTGGTATTCATAGTTTATATACCAGTTGCTAGTCCAGTACACACAGGTGTACGTGCACATATGCGCTCATACACCCATATACGTACACACATATACAAATAAGCATGTTTGCAAATCCCAGCGTTTAGGCGATCAAATCATAATACCTACGCATACATTCCAAACTGTTGTCTTGAATCATAAAAAAATGAGCAAGGGAGAGTATTTAGCAATGGAGATACCAGGCAAATGAGATTCGTCAATACGTGTTCAGTATGTTCTGTAACGAAGAATTATCGTTGAGACGCAAGATGACGAATTATTTTGGCTTTAAATTCTCTCGGTCTTTGAGGGATTTTAATAATCAGGGGAAGTTTGTTCCACAGTAAGGCGCCTGATATGGACAGAGCCTTCTGCCCTATGTGAGATGAACGATAGTTGACCAAGACATTGCTGTTTCTGTTCGGCTTTTGGTTGGTTACAGTGGGTGGATGGAAACGCACTATCTTAGCATTACTCTGAGGAAGGTACAACGAGGAGAATACGTATTGGGCCCTCTGCATGAGGAGCCTTTCTTGAATAGGAATCCAACCGAGTTTATTAGGGAGAGGGGTTACGTGATCACTTCTTTTGAAATTACCGTTGCATACCACCTTGGCTGCGAAGTTAATGCATTTTTGTAAATCCCTTTGAAGGTATTGAGGAAAGTCTCCCCATACTAGGCTGCAGTAGTCAATGCGCGATAACACCAGGGATTGAATGGCAAATAATCGGGATTTATCGTCTAGCATACGCTTTATACGACGAAAAAACATTAAAGTTCTATAAATTTTGTTGCAAGTTTTCTCAACGTGAGATTTGAAAGACAAGTTTCTATCGAACCAGATACCGAGATTTTTAACTTTTTCTGATGCCTTAATTTTATCATTTCCAACTGCGAGAGTAAGATCTGAAGTGTTTTTAATTGCATCTTTGGATACAAAAATGATGCATTGTGTTTTATTAGCATTTAATTTGAGACCGTTTCGGTCGTACCATGGTTTCAGGCTAGTCAGTATAGTTTCGGCTTTAATTTGCGTCTGTGGTATTTCCGATAAAGAACTTGTTATTGCAATTTGAACATCATCTGCATACATTGCGATCCGTGTATTAGAAGGCAGTGGAGGAATATTATTAATGAAAATAGAAAACAGTAGCGGACCAAGAATGGATCCTTGGGGAACACCAAAATTGTTTTTAATGAATGGGGACAATTTGTTTTCTACGAGGACTGCATGAGATCGATTTGACAAGTAACTTTCAAACCATTACGTGTCTACTGCCAAGCTCAGTATTTTACGTAGAAGTCTATCATGTTCGACGCTATCGAACGCTTTAGAGAGATCGAGTAGCAGCAAGAGTGTTACATTCTTTTGATCGATGTCACTGTATATTTTTTCAGAGATATTGAGCAGAGCGTCTTGAGTGCTTGTGTTTCTTCTATATGCGTATTGATTTCGGTGGAGTAGATTTGACTCGTCCAGGTGAAATGATAGTTGATTTGTCACCACTTTCTCCAATATTTTGGACATGACAGGTAAAAGACTGATGGGCCTGTTGTTTGATGCTGTATTTAGGTCACCACTTGTATGCAACGGTTTAATAATGGAGTGTTTCCATTGGTTTGGAAACGTGTTGGTTGCTATTGATGTATTAATTACCATAGAATCCATGGTGCGTGACTGGGAAACTGTCTTTGATGTATTGAAGACAGATACCATCATATCCAACTGCTTTTGTGTTTCTTAATGGGTATAAGTTATTTCTTAACTCTGGTAAATCGACAGGACTTGGTTTCCACTTGACATCAGCCCTCGAGGGTGTCGTGGGGCGTGAATTTTCAATTGACGTTTTACCTGGATTGGTACACACCTCACTGAAAACTTGAGCCCCTACTTTTGAAAAGAATGTGTTGAAATCCGTGGCTGTTGCCAAGGGATTTTCAAAATTACTTACACGGTCTAAATTTTTATATGGGGCTACCTCACCAATGATTTCCCAAGTTCGTTTCGGGTTATTTTTAGCCGTCATAAGTTCCTGGTGGAAGTGAGTTTGTTTTGCTCCAGTTATTTTCTTTCGAAGAATTTTTTCATGTTCTTTGTATCTCTTGTATAAGGTACTGTTTGATCTATTGTTTTTGTACTCTCGCAAGTTGGCTTTCTTTATTCTGCTCATCTCTTTAGTTTCGTCAGTAATCCAAACAGTCCGTTTTGACTTGTTTTTTTTTGGTGACGTAAGGTGCGCATTCGTCGATAGCTGTTGTGAAGTTCTCGTTGAAAATGGACACTTGAATGTCTGCATCATCAGATTGCATCATATTTTGGAATTCGGTGGACCTATGCAGTAGTTTTTCTTGACATAGTTTCGCTGAATAGTGCCTTTTCGAGCGATAAGTCATTAAGCGGTATTTCTGTCTTTTCTTTGCAATATTTATTTCACATTCTATAGAGTGGTCATCAGAAATAGAAGGGGATATTACTGTACTAAGTACTGCGGTGGGATTATTTGTGATTGCCAGATCGAGGAAATTTTCAGAGACTTTAGTGATGCGAGTTGGTTCTTTTACCATTTGTGACAGGCTTAGTTTATACAGCAGTTTGCTTAACTGATTGTTTTTGTCCGTTAAGTCAACATTAAAATCTCCGAAAGCAAAGAATGACTTTTTTGGCTGAAGGATTTCTTTGAAGGTTTCCTCATTGAAATCTAGTGTTAGACTTAGGGGAGACGATGGGTGCCTGTAAAGGCTGCCAATGATTATGGATTTGTGTTAATTTATTTGCACTTCTAACCAAACCATTTCAATGCCATCACAAACTATATTCGCTAGAAGTGAAGATGTTGAGTACATTTCTTTCACAAAAATACAAGATCCACTACCTCGGCTCGTTTTAGCGCCATCGTAGCGATATAACACGTAATCAGGGATGTTAAAAAATGAACTTTGGGTTCGTGAATCAAACCATGTTTCTGAAACACACAAAATATCAATTTCTTCAGTGACCAACATTACTCTGATGTCGTCCAATTTACCATTCAGGCTTTGAGCATTTGTATGCTTTATTTTTATTTTATTTATATTAGCACTCTTTTTAAAGGTAGCAAAGTTAAAATCTCGATGGGATCGTTTCGATTCGAGGATTCATCGATCTTGTCTACGTTACCCAGGGTGTTTGGTGGAGCATCTGCTATGTAAGAAAGTCTACTATTTAGCTGGGCAGCGGCAGTCTGTCAGAATGAGGTAACTCCGTCTGATTTTTGCCTTGTGCGACAAGGGCACTGTAGTGATCGTTTTTACGATGGAGCAGTAGTGGAGGGTTATTATTTGGTAACTCTGAAAAGGGATTGACTTAAATTTTCCAAACACAATGATCCTGTTCATCCAGGATGAGAAGTTTTTGGCCTGTCACATTTGAAATGATTAGTGGTATAAGGTCTACAGCAGCTTGATCAAAAGATTTGTCGTCAATGTAATTATCTATGAGGTTTTCCATGTCTCCACTGTTCTTGTCAACAAACTTAGCGTATGTGCTTCTGTTTGCTTTACTCTCAGTTTTGATTGTAGTCTTTAAGGAATTGTAATTCCATTTGATGCTGGTTGTTTCGTAAGTAGATGAGCTACTGCATGAAGGAGACAGTGTCCATCGGCTTTGGTGGGAATCAGCTCTATTTTCCGTGATCGTTTCAATTCATCCATTGTGGAATTCATGCGTTCACAAATGGGGGTGGAGACGTTTTTTCTCGTACTTTTTACATCATTAAGATGTTCTGAGACGTGCGGGGAATTTACGTTTTTCTGGCTCTGAATGGCCCATTCAGATTTCTTGTACTTGAGGTGATTTGTACTTGAGGCTGAGGTGATTTCTTGTACTTGGATCTGCAGAGAACTGAGAAATGCTCGTGTCATTTCTATTTTTCTGGTGATGATTGTGCATGTAGTTGGATGGTGAATTTTCCATCGATTGTCGACTGCAATTTTGCAGCGATTTCTCTCTTCCTGTTGATTTCACTGCTTCCGACTGTGTGATTGGATGTTGATTAATACTCGTGTCTGAGAGGGGCCTTTCATCCTCTGTATCAGCTTTGGATAGCAATGAAAACCTATTTTTTTGTAGACACTCCGCAATTGCTTGTGACAGAGGGAGAAGAGGGTTTGTTACATGAGAGCAAGCATCGGGAGGAGAGGGGAGGAGAGGGTTTGTAACATGAAGACAAACATTCGTTAATGCTGCTGGAGGTTTCACGGGGAAAGGCTGACAACTTAGAACGTTCCTTCAACTCATTCAACTCAATCATTCAACTGTTTTGCACAATCATTAGAGTGTTCAATTCCTTCATTCAGGTCATGGGAGTTTCTGACACAGGAGATAAAATGTGAAGTTAGTCTCAGAGGTGATCTTAGAGCAATTTGTTGAAGAAAATGATGCGTATCTTCTCGCGTAATAGGCCAAGTGCGGACATCGTTGTAAGCTTCATTAACAGTAACAGTTTTTGCATTTGCTCGCAGCGGAATCAGTTTAAAATCAATTTTTCTGCACAGACTCGATGCCATGTACAATTGCTGACCACTGCATGCACTCACCACATAAATATGAGAAAAAGATTCTTTGTCATAATCACATTTTTTAGTTTAGTAAGGTTGTGGGATGAGAGGCTCAAACCTTTGAATCTAATTTCAAGGTTTTTGTTCTGTGGTGTTTCCAATAAAATTGTATAGGAGTAAACCATTTTGTATGATATTGAATAGTTCTTTGGAATTCATAATTTTTTGGCATTTGTAGAGGCTAGGAAAGTGAAATTTTTCAAGGTTTTTGTTCTATAGTGTTTCCAATAAAATTGTATAGGAGTAAACCATGGTCTTCCTGTAATTTTTTTTACTTGACCCTTTGACAAGGTTCATTATTTCCAAATCTATTATAGGGGGTCATAATAATACTCTGATTAGTCCCGGGGGGGTCATGGGATGAAAAAGGTTAAGAATCACTGCTCTAGACGCGATAGAAACGTGAACAGTGAAATTTGAAAAATTCTTTATATTAGGTAAAATACAGGGTAGTAGATCCCCTTAACATCTAGCCCATATAACTACTTTGTAAAATTAAGCATCGAATCTCGAGTTCACTCGAGATTCAGTTCCGTTGGTTCCGAGATTTAATTTATTGCCCTGTCTCGTGTGTAGCTAGGTTAAGTGAATTAGGTTAAGCATAATTGTACACCTTAGAATAGAGTTGGTGATAGTATGCCCTAGAAGTCACTAAACTTATTCGAGCCCACAGGTAGCAATACTCAAATTTGGCTATTGTACTAGATTTAAGAAACTATCTACTTCTGTATCGCTTGAGATAAAGAAATTGTTTAAATAATTAATTAATTGTTACAATTGTTCGTTTTATTATTTCTTTTCGGTTATCTCAATACATTGTCATACATTGTCTCCATACGTTGTTCCTAATGACGAGTATGTAAATGTTAATGTCGTTTGCTATGACTATAGTCAGACCATAATGAAATGACTCTTTAAGGGCGTTTCCCAGAAATGCACGGTTGCCAAATCACAAACTCCTAACCATCGAAAATGACAACGAAAATTTAAGCAGAAAATAAATAATTTTTATTATCAAAATGTATTTATTAATATATTCTTACCTGCATTAAGCTATACAATATACATGTACATTATATTTATAATGTCCGCACTCTTGGTACAGCTTTTATAGGCATTCATACATTGTGGAACACCTTATTCGTGTCACGTGGGTGTCATCTGGTGCCAGATGCCTTCTAGTCGTGGTACGCTGTATACCTGTTCAATTGAATTATTATTACAGGTAATTATTGAATTGTTAATTACTTGATTATACCAAATACATATTCTTTATTTCGTTACCTTTTCCTGTCTGAAATAAAACAAACGATATATTAGTTGGCCCTTAATACTATTTATATTAATAAAGCACATCTTTTGCTTGGCGATAACGCAAATTTATTAAAAATCTAAAAGCGAATAACAAAATTCTACACAGTTTTGTTCGTTTCGGGATATTTCCCATCATCAGCTGAAAAACACACGACATGAAATTAATTGCAATGAGTTACAGGCCCCTACGGTTCACGAGACTATAATAAATTAGATGGAAATACACAGAGGGAAAGAACTAGACATATCTAGTCTAGTTCCTAACTAACCTATCCTAACCGAACCTATCCTATCCCAACCTAACTTTAATCAATGTCATCAATAAGCTAGGTGGACCCGTGAAAAAATTCGGTCAACATTACCTAACAAATTCTAACATAGCATGTTCTAATCTAACCCATCCTAACGTAATATAAACTAACCTATCCTATCCTAACAAATTGAAAAAGTGAAAAAATGTCGAAAAATAAAAAAAATTGAACAATTATCTCCCCCTCTCCCTCCCTCTCTCCCTCTAATGTAACTCGACCCGACGCGAGCCAACCCGTATCACAGATACCGCAATGATTGAGGTGTGACGCACATAGTCATAAGCGTATTAATATATAGATTCTACTCGCGTTGGGTTCATCTAGCTTCGAGTAGCGTTCTTTCTCCGCTTAACATTTGCAAAACATTTTTGTGACTGTATTTTTTATAGGATATTCCATAAATTTACACTGCGGTAGAGCGTATTCTCCTTGATTGGAACAGGTTTGTAACTAGGTATTTGTTAATACGTACACACAAAAAAGTCAATTTCAAATTTCGGAAAGCTTAACTTTTCTTCTGGCCACACAAAGTTATTTATTCTCACTCATTATACTTTTGATAACATGGCTTACTATGAGAAACTTAAAAACGAGGAAAATTTCACTGAAACTAATCATATATAATGGGAAAACGTTTCGGAGTCCCGCTCCATCATCAGTTCAAAAAAAGTACAAATCATTATGTCTGAAATAAAAGATAGCCAATAAAATCTCAAAAGCAGTTATTAAAAGATATTACGAAAATACCAATATGTCAAAGAAAAATACAATTTAAAATATTGCTATATACGGATTATTTGCCACGGGGAGGAACTGCCGGTAATGTTGAGCTATTGTTGAGTTTTCGTCTAAAAACATATAAGGGTGTTTTTTTGTGCAGACAAATTTCAACCCTAGGTAGAAAGACAAAATAAATTGATATCCACGAATGATGAACTGCCCAAAACTCATTGGTTTTCGAGTTTTAAGGACTTAAAGAAATTTCTTTTCTAACTTTTCAGCCTTACGAAATAGTCCAATTTCCTCACGCGTAAGTTTGTTCAGAAATGCTCCTAGCATTTTTGTACTAAAACACAGTGATTCAATAAAATTTATATATCTGTCTGATTATAAAATGCAACGTTTCGACGTATCTAACGTCATCCTCAGGCTGGAAAAAAAAACAATACAGAATAATTTTCAGTCACATTTTAAAAAACGCAAAACTAACACTTAAGTAATAAAGACTAGATATGTTATCACAAAGGACGAAGGCTACTAGACAAAAATATCAAATTTTACATCACAGAAAAAGTAGTATGACTAGAAATATTGACTTAAAGAAATTTTAATATATAAAGTAGGATACTACGTACGCGTCAATGTTAGCGCTAGTTTTGATGGTTCCGACTCCACTAAAGTAGGTTTTTGTTATTTATACATCAAGATCTGCGAGCATTTTACAGTTACGAAAAATATCAGCAATTTGAATATTCGTTGGGATATCAACACCAAGCCATCAATGAAAAACTTCAGTATTTATTTCATTAAATTAATAAAAGCCTCATTTTTACAATTTGTAAAAAAATTTTCGTCAGAGGTATTGTAGGATATTAATAACAAACCATAAATCAATGTTCAACTTTTATTAAACAAACTAGTCTTATTACATAAAGTGTTGAAAATGGCCTCCATTAACCTCAGTGCACTTACAACATCTATCATAGAGTGACCGCCATTATCACTGAAGGCTTTAACCGGAAAAATAAAGTCATAAGTGAGACGGTAGCCACCAGCACTCGGACTTACCTTCCTCGCTATCGTCCTCTCAGGTGGAGAACAGTATCAGAGGTACGACGATCTCCCCACTGTACGACCGTTCAGTGATGCTGCCGTCACTCTTCCTCTCAGGAGCAAGCAAATCACTCCTCGAGCTGCCGAGCCGCTGACAACCCCAGTTGCTAGGCAACTACGGAGCTCCCTCACTGCACTACTTGTCTCGCTGCCCGACCGTGCAGCTAAACTTTCCGAATAAACGGACACTAAAGACATAGACTTTCCTGGCACCCTTTATAGGGGTCAGGTAACGCTGTAAGTTATAATAAATTAATGACAAGCGCAACAAAGTACAGGAGGCTCACCTGAAGGTTCTTCATGAACTTCGAAGATACTATTCAGGCGAATACATCTCCAGTAAGCCGGCCATCTTGAACACTAAGTTCCAGAAGCAGGGGTCGGTAAAGGTCCGAACCCGCAGAGCACTATTGATGCACCCGCGAAGACGGTCCTGATGAATCTGAGTTGGCCACGTGCGCGGCCTCCTCTTTAGGTTGCTCGAAAACGTTGCCGTGGCTTCGGACTCGAGCAAGAAGATTAAATGAACGGTTTTAATTAGTTCATTAATATAAGTCGCCAAGGAAGTGAAGCACCCCCGCCATTGTTCCGCTTTGTCATTAATTATTAGCGTAATTGGTTTTTTTAGGCTCAGTGTATTTAAATTAAGCCTTGTCCTTTATTGAGCAAGGTGTTGGCTCTCTTGCCTAGGACTTCAGCAACGAGCAATGGCTGGATTTGCGACATACTCTAGCTGCTACGCAAACTATACAGATCTATCACTGCCGCACAGTATACACGAAGGCGCAGCTCAAATGCCAAGAACATAAGTGTTGTGTATATCTTTCATCACAACATGAGGTTTATTAAGCTTTAGCTGCAAACTACAGTTTCAGTAGCTTAGACTACCAAGGAAGGAGAAGGAAACACTCTGGAACGCACGTATCAGTGTACTGAGCTCAGTCGGTTACAGACTTCCGCTTAAAACCAGCCGTGCCCGGAAGTAAGCAAAAGCGCGTAACAAAGACTTCCGGAGCTCGTAAACGAAGAGCGTAATAACAGCTTCCGGAGCTTTTACTCACAAAACCAGTGCCACATTATAACGACGCATAATTTAATATACAACAATAAACTCCGTCCTCACTGTACCGCTATCGTAAGCACACTGGTGACTGGCGTCTCCGCTCGCAGCCGTCCGATGAGCGGCGGCAAGATGGCTGTCTCGCTCAGCCGGCGCGCACACCTCTGCAGCGCCCTTTGGCGGCGGCAGACACCGCATCTCTCCCAGTTTCTCACGAAACTTACGTTGCTTAGTACTTAGCACTCATGCTCATTCAAGTATGTGGGACTCCGTCGCTCACGGTGCGACCGCTTCAACGGCTCAGGTTTTGCCGATGCTCCTCAGCATCACTGCCAACAGCGTCTCGCTCGTCGCCCTCCTCTTCCGGGGAATCATCAGTCGACTCATGATCCGCCGCCAGTTCAACAGGCTCCCTGTTTAAGGCGTCAACTACAATTCCCTCTTACAACGCAAAGGGAGTTAAACCGTAGTTGCCCCCTCTGCCGAAGATCTTTGCCTCGGGCTCGGTGGCGTCAGCAACGCCACCATGGTTTTCAGGAACCCTGCCACACTCACCACCAAACCGACGTTTCTTAACGTCACGCACATGCCTATGCATGCCGTCTACGCACACGACGTGCTTAGACACGACGCCAGTGACCTCACCTGACGTCCACTGCTTCGTGCATGAAGGAAGTGGGGCTTTCAACCACACCTCATCACCAAAAGCAAAGCTGTTGTTCTCGCAGCCATCAATCACCCGGATATTGACATCAAATGGTACCCGCCAGTGGTACTTGAAAATACCGCTCGAAGGGACCGAGCCAGCCTCAGCTTCCTTCCGAGACGTCCCACTGTACAAAAAAAGTGGCCTCCTCAACGGAGATACCTCCCCTAGTTGCGATCCTCTTGATCGTCCGGTGATTTCTCTCAACGATCCCGTTGCCACTCGGGGCGTAGGCGGCGCGGAATTGCAGAGAAATCCCCCACTCATTAGCAAACTGCTCAATAGTCGCTGATCGAAACGCAGGCGAATTGTCCAACAACAGTTCATTGCACGGCCTCACGTAAATGAAGCGTAGTCAGGCGAGTAGACGGGTGAGCGGTGCAGTCAGCAGCAAGGAAGGCGCCTCAGCCTCTCATCTTACGTCCGCTCGATCGGTCCTCGACGGAAAGGAAGCGAAGCAGACGAAAAACCACCAGCGCCCCTGAAGTGGTTGCAGGGGGCTTCGTACGACGTCCGAAATGAGGGCTGAGTAGGCTCAAGTTGTACAAGGAATAAAGTTGATGGAGGAAGTTGGCTGGTCAAGGGTTGAAGGCGATCTCTTGTGCTATCCGGAAAATTTACGAGGTCATTTTGGCATGGCTGAAATAGCGTGTTCATTATGTTGTATTCAGGATAATAAACTAAAGTTCAGGAACCAAAGACAAGCCAAGAGCTTGTTGTTTGGATTGTACACAGAAGAATTAGCAGTTCGACTGAGAATGAGTGGCTTAGGACTGAAAGTTGGTAGAGAGAGACTGAGTTGTTTGTTGTATGCTGATGATGTGGTTGTGGTTAGTGAATGTGGA